>VDFB02387272.1:0-28387 GCA_007258455.2 Sequoia sempervirens
TTTTAATTACGGTTATCTATTCAAGGGTTCCCTTAAAAAAACATTATGATATACCTTAGTGTATGTAAAATTATATATAAATCAAACATATATATCATTATAATTCTATATAAATTTTCACAGTTTATCCAAAATATCTCCTTTTACAATCTTTTTAAAATTTTGATTGTATTCTATAGCAAAAATCTTTAAATACGGTCATATGGCCATCAAATTTAAGTTATCATTTAAAAATAATATAAATAATATCTATATTAATATTAAAAACAAGGTGTTCGACCGAACATGTTTAGAATGTTCGGTCAAGCCCATTTAATTTCTTTTTTTTAATCCCATGTGTGAGTGGTTCAGTCGAACAGGGGTTCAATTGAACCCATGTTCAACCAAACATTTCTAATTTGTTCGACTGAACACTTGTTCTACTGAACCCATCTTTTTTCATCCTTGATTGCTAAGGCACCAGAATTGCTGAGAATTTCGTGCTTCGAAGATTGATTTTAGAATGAAAATGGAGGAGATCTCAAAAAACCAACTAGTATCAGGTTCTCCTCAAAACAATCTATCCAATGAATATAATTTTAGTATGGTTTGATTATATTATCTATCTATTTTTTAAGTTTTATTAAATATAGGTTTTTCACTAAAAACAAAACTCTCTGTTCTGTACAAGTGGAAAAATAGAAGATTATCAAAAAAAAATTTAAAAATATGGGTGCACCAGATATTCGAGTCCTTGATCCAACAAAAAAAAAATAAAATCGATATATACAGTAAAAGTTATGCGTTATATAGTCGTGTTATGTCTAAATTGTAATTGATTTGACTTTGAAACTTGATTAAAGAAAAAATATTCAATAAAAAACTATCTAACCAAGTGGAAGCACTAGATATCGGAGTTATAAATCTAAATTTGGAAGAATTGGAATTTTATCTTTTAAGGAAAAAAAATTATGTGTTATACGGTGTGCATCACTTTTTAAAAATACTAATTTTTGAAAAAAACAATTTTCGTGGGAGATGGAGAAAGAAGTGCAATCTGATTCCAAAAAAATTGAAAAAAATATTTTTAGAATCTACAGACAAAATATGACAAGACTCTAGTTTGCATCATCTTCAAATTCCTTACGGTTTAATTGCTATAGGTGCCCGAATGTGGAGATTATGTTAAAAAAAAAAATATGAGTGTCCAGTTTGGCCAAAAATTGTAAACCACTATTGTGGGATCACCCCTAACTAATTGACATGTGAGAATTTAATGAAGACAGTGCCAAAAAGGTGACATGCTCAATCAAGATCAAATCTAAACAAATGAAAATAAGAGGAAATTAAATGCATATTGGTCTTTGGGGTCGAAAAGAGAGCTAAATTTGGTAAATTCTTGATAACGAGGATGATTGGTGTGCAACCTGATATGAGATAAGGAGAATTTTATTGGATGCCATCATTAATGGTTAGAACAGCAAGTGGGAAACTCGATGTTATGACATTTTTTTATGAAGATTGTAGTGAAAATCCCTAACAAGGGTTTTTCACTTGTATGAAATATATGAAGGCATGAGTTAGGAATTGAAGTTAGTATGTGTGCTTGAATGAGGAAGTGAGAGAACTATAACAACGAAGAAGAATCATAAAAAATACAAGAATCTGATTACAGTTGTGTGAGAGAGAATGAGAGAGAAAATTATAGTGTGTTGAATTGATGCACCATAGGTTGAGAAAAACCATGATGTGCATAGTTGATTGAAAATCTTTGTAAGAGGTTGTAGCCTCCATTAGTACTGAGTTGTAGCTCAGTTCAGGGTGTTGTAGCATCCTTGAAGTTGTATATTTTAAACAAGGAATTGTTGCTTCCTTTGGTTGCAACCCTAAAGATTGTAACTGAACTTTGATGCTTGTGAGGCTAGATTAGGATAGTAGATCCTAGTAGCATTTCTCACTATGGGTTTCCCATCTTGGGTTTTCCACATACATACTGTGTTATGAGTTGATCTCTTTTTTTTGTGGTTTTTATATCTATTAGTATTTCAATCTTCACATTTGAGTTTAAGTTTGAATCTACAAAAATGTTTTAAGAACTAAAAATTTTAATATCTACTGATTCACCCCCCCTCTTAGTAGCTCATTGTGTTCTAACAATTGGTATCAGAGCCACAGGCTCCCTAGGAGAAGTTTAACCAGCTCGAGTTGATCTTGGATAGGTGAACACAATGGAAATTATAGAAGGTTAGAACAATCCACCTAGGTTTGATGGAGAAAACTATGCTAAATGGAGCTCATTGATGGAAGGATACTTAATCTCTCTTGGAATTGAAGTCTGGGCAACTATGGAGACCCAGTATACTATTCCCACTACTACTTCTACTGATCCAATAGCAAACAAAATTCATGCAGACAATAAGAAATCTTGGTTCATTATTATGAACAATTTGTCTGACTTTGTACATAGCAAAGTTATTCATTGTAAAACATCTTATGATGTATGGGAAAAGTTGAAGAAGATCTATGAAGGTGATACCAAAGTGAAGTTAGTAAAGTTACAAGTGTTGAGAGAAAAATTTGAAGGCTTGACAATGACCAAAGAAGAGAAGATTGGTGACTATCTTCAAAGAGTTGATGATGTTGTAAATGCCATTAAAGGATATGGTTTAGATCTAAAAGAAGAAGATGTTGTGCTGAAATTTCTCAGGTCTATGACAACTAAATATGATGCCAAGATTTCTGCTATAGAAGAAGGTAGAGAAATTGATAAAATCACTCTCGATGAATTGCATGGCATAATTACTAAATATGAGATGAGAATTCCTAATTCTGAATCATCCCACACAAAAGCTAAATTTAAGGTGGTTCAGAAAGAGAAAGATGAAGTTAATAAGAAAGACAAAGCTACTGTCATTGCATCTGATCATGATGAAACCAATGAAGAAGAAGCTAACTTCATAAGAAGACTAAGGAGAGGGTCTGGTAAGTACAAAGGTAAGCTCCCATTTAAATGTTTCAATTGTGGGAGAATAGGGAATTTTGCTTCAAAGTGTCCATACAGTAAAGAGGATAGTGCCAAGCAAGAAGGTAGGAAAATGGAGAAAATGGCTTATCCAAAAAGGAGGAATTTTGGAAAGAAGAAAAAGAGCTTGTATATCAATGAAGAAAGTGAAGTTTTTGATGCTAGTGATAGTTTAGAAGAGGATCATGACCATGCTCTTGTTATGAGATAAAACAAGAAAGATTTTCTATTTATGGCTAAGGAAACTAAGGGACAAAAAAATACTTCGTTTGAGAACTTACATGAGGGGGAAGTTGAAGCAGTTTTTGATCTTGAAGGAGAATTAATTAGTGCCCTTGAAGACCTTGAGGAGTTAAGAGATAATTAGTGATCTCAAAAGGAGGCTGATAGAGAAACTCAAGAAATTGAGGAATCTAAGGTGATAGTTGGTCTGAAAGTTTAGATAGAAGAACTCAAAAGAGTTGAAGATGTTATGAAGTCTAAGTTGCGAACATAGATGGAAAGATGCTCAAAATTGGAAGCATAAATAGTTTCCCTAAGAAAAGAGTTGGAGAAGGCTAATGAGCAGGTCAGTAAAAGTCTTAAGTTGAAAGGTGGTACTAACATTATAGATGAATTGCTAAGTACACAAAAGCCAGCTAGTAAAGAAAAATCCGGTTTGGGACTTGGAAATGGAATGAGTTCATTTTTTGATACTTTTGCAAAGCTTTATGAAAGATTTAGAGTAGAAGAAAAATCAGTTTCCAAGGATGAAAAATCTAACAAAGAAGATTTTTTTGGAGATGAAAACAAGTTAACTACAATTGAGAAATCTGTTAAAGAGAAAGAACTAAGTGAAGACAAGAAGGTTAAATGGTAAAATACAGATCAACAAAAGAAGTTGAATCCTAAGAGAATTTGCAATGATGGTTTCACAATAGTACACTATCCAAGGAAACCTAAGCAAAGAAGATATCCTAATTCGACTGAAAGATACACCATGACCAAGTATTCATCATACTTTAATGGGTATTGCTATACCTATAACAATTTTGGTCATAGGGCTAGAGAATGCAAAGTAAATCCAAGGAGAAATATAAATTTTTATGAGTAAAAATCCTTTTTATCCTTTAATTGATATGGATGTAGTATGTTTCAATTGCAATAATTTTGGTCACATAGCTAGATATTGTAGAACAAACTTTAGAAGAAAAAATACTCAATATGATAAGAAGAAAACAATATCTTCTAAAGCTGAAAATAAAGTTGATGTCATTAAGGAAGAGGAAGAAAAGGCTGAAAATAAACCTAAGAAGGTATGGAAGGAGAAAAAGTAGATTCCTACTCAGTCAATGATTGCTCAAACTACCTTGCATGCAAAAGAATAAGAATTGTGGGTAATTGATAGTGGCTTCTCCAAGCACATGACTGGAGATAAAAAGAAATTCATCCAACTTGAGATGAGAAAAGGAGGTTCAGTGAGACTAGGTGATAACACTGCTGTCAAGATTTGTGGCAAAGGAATAGATGGAAAGAACAAATCTAAAGATGTGCTCTATGTGGAAGGCCTAAAACATAATCTTCTTAGTTTTAGTCAGATGTGTGATAATGGATACAAAGTTGTATTTGATTATGAAGGCTGGAAGATAAGAATAAATGGTCAAATAGTTTCTCAAGGGGTTAGGAATGATAGTAATCTCTATAATCTATGTGAAGTGGAAGGGAAAACATGCCTAATCAATCAAGCAAAAGAAAGTTGTTTGTGGCATAGAATACTAGGACATGTAAATTTTGAAAACATGGTGAATATAATCTCAAAGGGATTGGTTAGAAATATGCCTATGATTGCAAAACCCAACAATATTATCTATCAAGGATGTTAGCAGGGAAATCTAGCAAAGTTTAAATTTCCCACCAAGGACTATTCAACTACAAAACTTCTAGAGTAAGTTCATACTGATTTATGCAGACCAATGAGAACAAAGGAATTTTAAGGAGAAAGATACTTTATGTTGTTAATTAATTATTATACTAGAATGGAATATGTCACATTCTTGAGGGAGAAGGTTGAGACCTTTGAAGCATTTAAAGGTTGCAAGATGTTGGTAGAAAATGATACCAAAGGAAGAATCAAATGCCTCAAATTAGATAGAGGTGGAGAATTTATTTCAAGAGAATTCATGGAATATTGTGAAGACCATGGAATCAGATGCCAATATTCAGCCCCAAAAACACCACAAAAAAATGGTGTGGTAGAGCAAAGAAACTAGATTATGAAGGATATGGCTAGAGCCATGTTGAATGAGGAAAACTTAATGGATACATTTTGGAAAGAAGTAGTACATACTATTGTATAAATTCAAAATAAAGCTCTTATCATACTTAACAATGGTAAAACTCTATATGAATTGTGGTTTGGTAGGCTTGCCTCAATCAAGCACTTCAAATTATTTGGCAGTAAATGCTATATCAAAATAGATACTAAGGATTTAGGAAGTTTTGAGTCAAGATGTGATGAAGGGATATTTTTGGGGTATTCATCTTAAAGGAAGGCTTATAAATGCTACAATAAGAGACTACATAAAATTGTACAGAGTGTACATGTCAGGGTTGATGAAAGTGCAAATCAGGGTCATCCTAGCAGGATCAATCTAGAAAGTGAGTCAGATGAAGATGACTTAGGTCTGCAGGTTGAAGAAGAAGAGAATGAGAGAATTTAAAATATGTTCAAAAAGATCATCTGACATATTAGATTATTAGTGACAAGAATGATGGTGTGCAAGATAGAAGAAGGCTTGTAAAGAATAAAGAACAAGTGAACTTTTCCCTCTTATCTCAGATTGAACCAAAAAGATTTGTTGAAGCCAACAAAGATGAGAACTGGATAGAATCCATCGAAGAGGAGTTAAATCAAATTGAAAAGAACAAAACATGGGAACTAGTTCCTAGGCCCTTAAACAAGAATGTAATAGGCACTAAGTGGGTGTTTAGAAACAAACTAAATGAAGATGGGACAGTGGTGAGAAACAAAGCAAGACTGATGTCTAAAATATATGCACAAGTAGAAGGGATTGACTTTGAGGAAAAATTTGCTCCTGTTGCAAGGCTAGAAGTAATAAGAATGTTTATTTCATTCTTAGTCTACAAAGGCTTCAAGGTATATCAAGTGGATGTCAAATCTACTTTCTTGAAGGGGAACCTAGAAGAGGAGGTATATATTGGGTAGCAGGAAGGTTTTCAATTGTCAGAGAATAATGATTATGTGTGCAAATTGAGAAAGGAACTATATGGTTTAAAGCAAACCCCAAGGTCTTGGTACTCAAGGTTGGACTTGTATCTACAACAACAAGGATTAAAGAAGGGTTGTGTTGATGGCAATATGTATCTCAAATATGAAGGTATGCATATGATCATTGTTGTAGTATATGTGGATAATATTATATTTGGTGGTAGCAGTGATGTAATGTACAAAATATTTGCTACAACCATGCCAGATGAGTTTGAAATTTCCATGATTGGAGAATTGAGTTTCTTTCTTGGTTTGCAAATTACACAAGCTGATAAGGGTATATTTGTATCTCAAACCAAGTATACAAAACTGTAAACCAGTTAGTACACCCATGATCATAGGTTGCAAATTGAGCAAATTTGATGAGTCGCCAAATGCAAATCATACTACATATAGATCTATGATTGGAAGTCTACTATATTTAACCGCATCTAGACCTCATATAATGCAAGGCATTTTTATGGTAGCTAGGTTTCAAGAAGAACCTAAAGAATATCATTTCAATGCAATTAAGAGAATCTTTAGATACATCAAAATTGTTGTTGACTATGGCTTGTGGTATTCCAAAGGAAAAAATGTCAATTTTACAGCATACAGAGATGTAGATTGAGAAGGAAGTGTGGATGACAGAAAGAGTACAAGTGGAGGAGCTTTCTTTTTGGGTTATAGGATAGTCTCTTGGATGATTAAGAATCAATATTCTATCACCCTTTCTACTACAAAAGCAAAATATGTTGTTGTAGTTGCATGTTGTACTCAGGTCTTATGGATGAAGAAGACATTAAAAGATCTCAAAGTAGAATTCATTGAGCCTATTTCCATTCTTTGTGATAATTCAATTGTCATCAATATCTCAAAGAATCCAGCAATGCAATCTAGAGTTCCAAGCATATCTCAATCAAGTATCACTTCATTAGAGAGAAGGTTGCAGACAAGGAAGTCAACATGGAGATTGTTCCAACCAAGGAACACATGGCTTATATATTTTTCAAGCCTCTTCCCATAGAACAATTTGAATACTTGAGGGAGAAGCTGGGAGTGGTTTCTCCCACTCCATATCACTAAACTCTAGTGATAGGGCATGTATCCAGGGGGAGTTTCATTGACCATTCATTTGATCCTAGTTAAAAACTATGTGATCAAGTCATGCAAAATCAAAGTGATGCAAGAACATCCAAAAGATTCCAAACAGTTGGGAATGTGAAAATTCTGATGCAATGTATCAAAGCGAGCAAAATTGAAGATTACAGTGTTTTACCATATTTGCATGCTAGAGGTTGTGGAGCTGGGATGATCATCTAGGCACATTCATCTACCCCATATCCAAAATTCAGAAAATTTGGTTTCAATACCGAAGAGATATCATCAGCAAAAGGTTACCTATTTTCACAAACCAGATTAGAGAAGTGGTATCTATCCCATGGGGAGTTTCTATGCTTCTATGTGGAAATCCAATTGGTGAGATGCATGGGATTACATCAGGTTCAATAGTGCCCTAAGGATACCCCTAAGTGGGAATAGCTAGATATTACTAGCATGGATCCCAATCAATTTAGAGCAGCGGAGTACAAATGTGTGCCCCTTCTCATTGATGTCAAAGGGGGAGAGACATCATGTGAAAAAATCAGGGGGAGGGAGAGTGTAGGAAATGTTGTGCAGGTTGTCTAATCTAAGAAAAATGGGAGAGTAAGTCATGTGAAAGAGAGAATATTGCAAGGACAACTGAGTGCAAGAAAAGTTGTGTAGGTTGTCTAATCATAAAATATAAAGGAGTATGTTGGAATGGAATGGAAGTTGTCTTTGATGGTTTTTCACAACATGTGTTTCCATCAATGACAAAGGGGGAGATTGTTGCATATGTGTGTCTAACCAGTGTTTTCATTAATGAAAACACAATATAGGTTGTTGCAATGAAAGGACACAAGTGATTGTTGGGTCAAAATATGCTCCAATATGTGTTCAGAATGTACTTTGATGTGTGTGATCTCCATTTCTACTATGTTGATCCTATGCATATGTGGATCTGAGGTGTTGTTCAAAGAAATCCATGGGTGATATATCCTAGATTACAACTGCTAGTTTGTTGAGGAGTGAAAATTGAGTTCACCGGTTTGTGAACTGATTCGATAAAGATGGTTATCTATGGACTGGGAGCATTGTATCTACTCTGTAGTCCTCTGCTAATTTTCTTTAGGTCTTGCATATCTGGAAGAAGGTCTATAATTGTTTCATTTGTGCTCCATCAAGAGTTCTCATGGTTTGGTGCTTCAGTATGAAGATTTTAGTGAGCCTCCAATAAGAATGATCTATTAGCTTTCTCTGCATTTCTTGCATATTGAATATCTTTTTCTGTAGATTGGGAGTTATTTAGAGGAATTTCTAAAGTTGGTACGATCCAAGTTAGAGCATCTAGTATGAAGAGTTGAGTGAGTTATGCTCACCAGAGTGAAGACTGCTTTATCTCTATAGTCAGTGGTGACAAATAGAATGTATTCTGCTTCACATTTCTCTTCCTGCACATCTTTTGATCTATGGTTCTAGAATTAGGATTTTAATATTGTTATGTGCCCTCAAATCAAATGGTTCTTGTTTTGGTGGTCTAGAAGTGATCTCTTCGTTATGACAGTGTTGTTTGAAGTGCTCTGGTTTAATAAAACCTATAGATAATGTTGTCACAGCATGTGTTAAGATTGTAATGAGCTTGTGGATGTCTCCTGATTGTATTTCCACCCTTTGATTAGTCCACAAGATGATTGATAGATAGTATTCACACTTGACACTTTGGTCTATGTAAACAAGGATTTCAAGTCAGTGACTGACATGTGAATAGAATCAAATTACCTAACTAACTGATATGTGAGCATTTAATGAAGATGACACCAAAAAGGTGACATGCTTGATCAAGATCAAATCTGATCAAATGAATAGAAGAGGAAATTAAATGTATATTTTTCTTTGGGGTCAAAAAGAGATCTAAATTTGGTAAATTATTGATAACGAGGATGATTGGTGTGCAACCTGATATGAGATATGGAAAATCAGATTGGATGCCATCATTAATGGGTAGAATAGTAAGTGGGCAGCTCGATGTTATGACATTTGCTGATGAAGATTGTAGTGAAAAACCCTAACAAGGATTTTTGACTCGTATGAAATATATGAAGGCATGAGTTAGGAATTAAAGTTAGTGAGTATGTGTGCTTGAATAAGGAAGTGAGAGAGAACTATAAAAATGAAGAAGAATCATAAAAATACAAGAATATGATTATAGTTGTGTTAGAGAGAATGAGAGAAAAAAGTATAATGTAATGAATCGATACATCATACATTAAGTAGAACCATGATATGCGTAGTTGATTGAAAATATTTGTAAGAGGTTGTAGCCTCCATTAGTGATGAGTTGTAGCTAAGTTCAGGGTGTTGTAGCTATTGCAAGCATGAGCTAGTTTGGTGGTGTTGTCATTAATGTTGTCATTGATGTCAACACTGTTCAGTATGTTGTAGATTGTACAGGTATGGCTAAGATGTTGGTAAGATGTTGTGAGTACATGGAGCTATCTTTATGGAATTGCAGATATGTTGGTTTGATGTGTTTCTAAGTTCTTTTGAGAAAATTAATAAAGAAGATAGATCAGAGTGTTGGAAGTGTTCAGATTGTGCTTCGGTATGTGCTCCACATTTCTCCTATGTTGATCCTATGCCTGTGTAGATCTGAAGGTGTGTTGATGGTGATCTGATAATGATATAGTTTGAGTTTTAGTTTCTAGTCAGATGGTATGTGGAAGTTGTGTCCACCGATATATGTGTTCTATGGACTGAAAGGAATATGTTTGCTTCGCAATCCTCTACTATTTTGTTTCAGATTGTGCGGATCTAGTAGATGTCTTATGAAGGTCTTTCCTATTCTTTGGCAAAGATATTTGGTGTTTGGTAATTAGAAAATCATGTTTTAGTATTTTTGTGTGTGTCTGCATAGACCAAACAGACTAGTGAAAGAAATTCAGTGATTGAAGCCTGTTGTTTTTGCTACGAATGTATCTGGAAGATTCTGAGATGTATTCTCATGCATGATGAAGTGTGTTGCATCATATTCATGTCATCTTCTTGTTGGGAAGTGTGTGCATCATTGATAATTTATGCTTACCTAGTGTTTACACTTCATTTGAAGAATAAAATTTAAAATGACGAAGCGTGTAGAAGATTCAAGAATATTATTTTTTATGTTTTTATTGGACCACTCTTATTCATTTCCACCAAGATAATTTAGAGTTGCTGACCTAATTTGAATTAATAAAACGATGTATTGTGGTTGACCTTAGTAAATGTTTCTAAGGTTAAGAATGGTATAAAAGAAAGGCAAGTTGTGAAGAATTGTATGAAAGTGTGATGCAAAGTGATGAAAGTGTGCCACAAATCATAAGAGAAAAAGTGTGTGTGAGTGATTTGTGATAGTAGTTTTTTCAGTATGCTAAAGGCGTTGAATTGAAGGTTTCTATAATCCTACGAATGTGCTTTAATTGTTGTGGTGGATCTTTTGTTCTCTTTTGTATCAGCAGGTAGTGAGCCTCCCTATTGGACAATGAGTCCTTTGTAGGAAATGAGCCTTTGTGCTTCGATAGTGAATCCTCTTTTGGGCAGTGAGCCCTTGGCAATGAGCCTTTGTATTCAATTTATAATATTTGTATTGTGAGTTAACCCTCATTGTGGTTTTTCCCTTATTGTGTTTTCCACGTAAAAATATCATGCTTATTGTGTTGATTTATTTTCTATTATCTATGTTTCATACTCATATTTGATAACAGAATAGTGTGATTAAAGATTTGATAAGTGATAAAGGTTTAAGTTTGAATTTGTGTGACAACTGATTCATCCCCCCTCTGAGTTGTCCTGTGCCTTTTTAACAATTGGTATCAGAGCTTGTGGTTCCTTGCTATAAAGCTTAATTGCTTATGGAAGATCTGATGGCACACAAGTTGGTGATCCATATGTTTGATGGAATTGACTACAAATATTGGAAGGGGAAGATGAGAGGATATATTATCTCTCTTGGTTTCAAGACCTAGAAGGCTATTGAGAATAAGTATACACTTTCATCCAGTGGTGTCAGTGCTGCAAATGAGATCTCTGCTTATGAAGAAAATGAGAAGTATGCAATTTGCAATGGTTTATCTAAAAATGAGCAAATTAAGGTTAATTATTTGGATACTACATATGAATTCTGGAAGAAGTTGGAAGACATGTATGAAGGGAATGAAAAGGTGAAATTGACAAAGGGACTAGCGACAAAGCATAGATTTGTGAACTTGAAAATGGAAGATGGTGAAGAATTTACAAGTTTCTTTCCCAGGGTTGAATAGACTGCAAATGAGGTTAGAAATCAAGGAGGAAAGCTAGTAGATGAAGATAGAATAGAGAAGATCCTGATCACCCTACTAGACTGCTATAGTGATAATATCTCAGTGATTGAAGAAATGAATGACCCTAAGAATTATACCTCGGAACACTTGTTTGGCACCCTGCAACCATTTGAATTGAGAAAGTTCCAGAAAGATGACAAGATAGAAGAAAAGAAAGAAATGACATTTAAGGCAATGAAGATTGAGGAGGAACCAGATAGCAATGATGTTGATGAGTTGGAAGCTAACTTCACCAAGATGCTGAAGAAAGGTACTGGAAAGTATAAAGGTATGTTTCCCTTTAAATGCTTTAGTTGTGGTAATATTGGTCATTATGCTTCAAGATGTCTAAATAGGGTTGCACATAAAAAGAACAAGGATTATAAGGATAAGGATAGGAAGGATAAGAAGTATAAGAATTTGTACTATGTTACTAAAGAGGCGGGTATTTTTTATGATGAATCTAAAAATGAGGTTGATGATAGTGAATGCCTATTCTTAGCTTTGGAAGATAAATTTGTATCCACTAATTGATGTGGGTACACCCCAAGACACTAAAAATAACTTAGAAAACAAGAGAATAATTTTATTATTGAGAAAATGGAATTTCTTACATGTAGATGATCTCAAATCCTCAAGTTCTACAATAGATGCAAGTTACAAAAAATCACAAAATAACCCTTTCGTAGTGTGTGAACTTGTTCCCCTAAACTTACACAAAAATCAGAAACCCACCCATAAATAGAGCTCCTTATTAGTTTGGAGCCAAAAAAAATTCAAATTTTGAGTTTTTAGCAGCCTAGCGTTGGAAGTTACAACTTGAGATTTAAATTTCAAAGTACATTTCAAAATTAGTATCTTCTAGAAAGTGCACCAACTTTCGGGAGCCATAACTTTTGATCCGGGGCTCCATTTTTTGAGCCATTTGAACCATTGGAAATGTCTTAGAGTCAAGAATATGCTCAAAATAAGCTATGCTTATTTTGGAAAGTTTTGGGACCATTTAGTTTCTCAAATCTGATTTGGAAGGTTTTTCAGGTGCAATTCTTGGAGACTAAAACTGCAATATCTTTCAATCCAGGAATAAAAAAAAAGAAACCATAAGTTAGGAATTACATTATAATGAAAAAAGGTATCTAGAAATGTAAAAACATCTAAGAAACTACCAACATAAAATGAGACTCTTTTTGGGTGATGCAGGATTGCCCTTACACCACTGGATGCTCCTGCATCAAACAACCAGGCTAATTTGAGAAGTGACCCTATCACATCTTAGATGGTTGTGGAAAACCCAAATGGTCAACCTCTACCTTAGATAGCCAGGATGAATCTTCCATAGGCCTTCCTCTCCATTTCACCAGGTATTCTTCATACTACCTATTTTTGGTACTCCTTCCTACACGGCTATCCAGGATTGCTTCAATCTTTGCCTTCTCTCAAGTAAGTGTTGGAACGCCATACTACCCTATTGATGGAGCATCCTATGTGCCATGTTCATGATACTCTATCAAATCTGAAATGTTGAACACAAGGGAAATGTTGACTCCTTCTGGAAACTTTACTTCATACGTATTCCCTGAATCATGCTTCTTCAAAATCTTATAGGGACCGAATTTTTTCATCTTCAATTTGTTATAGGTACCTACTGGAAACCTTTCTTTCCTCAAGCGGACCATTACTTCATCACCAATCTAAAACTCCTTATTCCTCTTTTTTTGATCTGCCTTGGCCTTATACTACATATTCATCTTGTCAATATGTTCTCTTACCTTCTCATGTATACCCTTGATGTGCTCTACAAAATCTTCAGCTTCAACATTTATCTTCTTCTCTTGGTCCATCTTCCTCAATTCTGGAGTTGTTCTAGGGTTGCCTCCATACACAATTTGGAATGGTGATCTACTAGTGCTTCTTTTGATAGAATTGTTGTAAGAAAATTCTACCTGGGGTAAGATCAAGTCTCATCCCCTGGGTTTATCTCCTACAAAGCATCTCAGTAGGTTACCCAGACTCCTATTTACAACCTTTGTCTACCCATCTATTTGTGGATGGTGTGCAAAACTAAACTTCAACTTTGTTCTCAACTTCTTCCACAAGGTCCTCCAAAAGTATCCCACAAATTTGGTGTCACGATCTGAGACAATACTCTTTGGCAGACCATGTAGTCTCACCACCTCTCTAAAGAAAAAGTCAGCAATGTGAACTGCATCATGGGTCTTTTTACATGGAATAAAATGTGTCATCTTTGAAAACCTATCAACCACCACAAATACTGAATCATTCCCTCTCTATGTCCTTGGCAAACCAAGAACAAATTCCATACTTATATCCTCCCATGGCCTCTCTGGTACAGGTAAGGGTTGATACAACCCTATATTTTGGCTCACTCCCTTAGCCATCTAACATAACCTACAACTTTGTATAAACTTCTTCATGTCTTGTGACAATTGAGGCCAATGGTAATGTTCACTCATAATGGCTATGGTCTTATCCCAACCAAAATGTCCTACCATTCCTCCACTGTGCTTCTCATTTATAAAGTTCTCCCTCATGAAACTCCTCAAAATACACAGTTGAATTCCCTTAAACAACATGCCATCCTAGATTATGAAATCCAACCACTTTGTCTTGTCCACTGTAACAAGCTCCTTGCAAGCTTTCCAGGCCTCTACAAAATTAGGATCTTCTACATACAATGTCTTGAGTTCATTGAACCCAACCACTTCAATCTGCATCTTCATCAACAATGTTTGCCTCCTACTTAAGAATCTGCAACCCTATTCAACCTCCCACTCCTATGTTTTAAAACAAAGGTACAACTCTGCAAAAAATTTACCCATTTCATATGCCTCTGATTTAATTTTCCCTAACTATTAAGTTACTACAATGCTTAATGATCAATATACAAAACAAATTCCTTTGGCAACAGATAATGCCTCCTTTTCTTTAGTGCTTGAACTATTATATAAAATTCTTGATCATATACAAAATACTTTCTCTTGGCATCATTTAACTTTTCACTGAAATCGGAAATGGGTTTACCTTCTTGGCTCAACACTACTCCAATGGCATAACCATTGGCATCACAATCCACCTGAAACATGTTATTGAAATCTGGGAGGGCTAGAATAGGCTACTTTGTCACCTTTTGTTTCAACAATTCAAAACTTTTTGCTACTCCAGTGCTCCACTTGAACTCTTTTCTATCCCCTCTCATTTTTTTAGTCAAGGGTGCACAAATACTACTAAAGTTTCTAATGAACCTTCTATAAAAACTAACCAAACCATGGAAAGATCTTACCTCAGTAGCGGTTTTTGGGGTAGGCCATTCTAGAATAGTCTTCATCTTATCTAGGTCCATCTTGAGACCTTCTATTAAGACTACAAACCCCAAGTACAATAATTCCTTCTTCACAAAACTACACTTCTTCAAATTTATCAACAATTTATCCTCTCTTAACTTCTCAAAGGCTCTCTGAATATGCATCAAATGCTCATCTAAAATTCTACTAAAAATCAAAATATCATCTAAATACACAATGACAAAACTGCCTAGAAATTATTTTAATACCTAGTTCATGAGCCGCATGAATGTGTTTGGTGCATTGGTTAGCCCAAAAGGCATGACTAATCACTCGTACAAGCCCTCTTTGGTCTTGAAGGTATTCTTCCATTCATTTCCTTCTCGAATCTAGATTTGGTGATAACCACTCTTTAGATTAATCTTTGTGAAGTACTGAGATCCACTCAAATAGTCCATTAGGTCATCCATCCTTGGCAAGGGAAATCTATACTTGATTGTTATCCCGTTTATGGCTCGAGAGTTTGTACACATCCTCCACTCCCCATCCTTCTTCGGTGCTAGCACTAAAATTATTGTACATGGGCTCAGGCTCTCTCAAATCAAACCCTTTCTCAACAACTCCTGAACTTGTCTGTTCAACTCCTCATTTTCTGTTGGAGTCATTCTGTGAGCTGCCTTATTTGGAAAACTGGCTCCAAGGATCAAGTCAAGTTGATGACTGATCTTCCTCACTAGTAGTAAACCCTCAAGTACGTTATCAAAAACAATTTCTTGAAACTCATCCAACAACCCAGAAACTTCTACTAGCACCTTCTCACTATCCTCCTTACCCACTTTAGGAATCAATGCATAGCATACATGCTCATGCTTCATACCTTCTAAAAAATTTCTTCCATCAACATAGCAGATTCTAGCACTACTTCATACCTTTTCTTTGGCCTCCTTCAAGGGTTTCAACTTGTGACGAACCCCATCCTTCGTTAGGGAATAAGTGTTTGCATGGCCATCATGTATAGCTCACTTGTCGAACTGCCACAACCTCCCCAACAACATGTGACATGCATCCATGGGGATGATATCACAGAGTACCTCATCATGGTAGCTCCCAATCTTAAACTTCACTAGGCACTGCTCATTGACCAGAACTTTATGGTCCTTCTACAACCAAGAAATCTAATATAGATGTGGATTCCTTTCCCTCTCCAGCTTCAACTTTGTAACCATCTCCTCTAACACAAGATTATTAGTTCTCCCACTGTCAATGATGACTTCACAACATTTTCCTTAACATTTGTACCTTCTGTGGAATAGATTCTTCCTCTATTCAGGATCCTTATCTTTAGTCACCAGTGCTCTTCTAATCACTAGGGTTTCTCCCCTTTCAGCATCATCTAAATGTTGTAATTGAGCCTCCTCATCTGCATGTGCAACCCTTCCAAGACCTTCCAACCTTTTGTCTGCCCTTCCTTGATGTTGTGGACATTCATAGGCTCGATGTCCTTCTTCACCACACTGGAAACATGTTCCTCTAAAACCACCTCTTTTGGATCCTTGTCCAGATCTCCCTCATCCTCTACCTCTTTGATCGCCACTGTTTTGATCATGATGGTAGTAGAAGTTATCATTCTTCTAGTTTTGACTGGTACCCACACCTTCATTTTTCTTCTCATCATCATTTCGGCTTCTAGAAGATATTCCATTTCCCTTTTAGCTCTAACCTCCTCATCCTTTTTGCTTTCTATCAAATCTTTTGTTCAACTTCTCTTCAAATTTTAGAGAAAACTTGTATGCATCCTCAATGATGGTCATTTTGACCAGGCTTAGCTCCTCCTGAATGCTCGATCGTAACCCATTAAAATAATGGACTACCTTCTCCTTTTTGGCCTCTGTATGACTTGTTCTGATGATCATCTTGTGAAAATATCTAGTGTATTCTTTCACAGATTTGCTTCCTTGCATCAACCCTTCCAATTTCTTTAGCAGATCTAGCTCATAGACCACTCATATGAACTTTTTTAGTTTCTCCACCATGCGATCCCACCTAGTGATCTTGCCTTTTCCTCTTCGGTTTCTCTCCATCTGGACCTCTTTCCACCAAATACTGGTGTGGCCCTTCAGCTTCATTTTTGTGAACTTGACCTGATCTGGGTCCTCTATCTCCTCACACTCGAAATATTCTTCCAACACATTGATCTAGTCGATCAACTCTTCCTGGTTCAGATCTTTAAAATGGCCCTTATCAACCACATTTGGTCTTGATCAATTACTTCTTTCTCTTCTACATCTGAATCCTCACTTTCTTCTCTCCTCGGGTTTAACCCTTTTCTCATCTGCTCCTGCAATGCATCAATCTGTCTCTGGAGGGCTCTAAAATCCTCGATCACCAATGGATCGCTTCCACCAACATTTATATTGCCTCGACCACCTCTGGCACCACCACACCTATCGGGCATCACTCTTGGAGGCATCTTTCTTGACCTTGACCCACAACCACGGTCCTGGTGCAAACTACCTCACGATCGACAATCTATCCACACGCTCAAGAAAACCCGCTCTGATACCACCTAACGAGGATGCACCTCGAGACATAGAAAATAACTCAAAAAATAAGAGAATAATTTTATTATTCAAAAAATGGAACTTCTTACATGCAGAGGATCTCATATCCTCAAGTTCTACAATAGATGGAAGTTATAGAAAATCACAAAATAACCCTTTTCATAGTGTGTGAACTTTTTCTCCCAAAACTACACAAAAATCAAAAACCCACCCATAAATAGAGCTCCTTATTAGTTTGGAGCCAAAAAAACATTCAAATTTTGAGTTTTTGGCAGCCTAGCACCGAAAGTTACAATTGAGATTCAAATTTCAAAGTACATTCAAAAATTAGTATCTTCTAGAAAGTGCGCCAACTTCTAAGAGCCATAACTTTTGATTCGGGACTTCGTTTTTCAAACCGTTTGAACTGTTGTAAAGGTCTTGGAGTCAAGAATGTGCTTAAAATCTGCTACATCAATTTCAACAAGTTTTGGGGCTGATTCAGATCCGTTTAGTACCTCAAATCTGATTTGGACGGTTTTCAGGTGCAATTCTTGGAGACTAAAACTGCAATATCTTTCAATCCATGAATAGAAAAACAAAACTGTAAGTTGGGAATTACATTATGATGAAAAGGGTATCGAGAGATGAAAAAATATATAAGAAAATACCAACATGAAATGAGACTTGTTGGAACCATCAAAATCTAATGTTTTTGCATATTTTCGTGCCCCCTAAGTCTCCATATGAGTCTTTCCTTATGCATATTTCCTGCATTTCATAATTATTTGATCACATTTTGGTTCATGTTTGTCCCCTCAATCATCTATCTATTCATTTTATGCCTTTTGGTCTCTTTTGGCATAGGTCTTCAATTGTCTCCTCGACCCACTGTGTTTTTCTACTAATACCTTATGTTTCGAGTGTGTTGGCATGACAGGTTTGGGTCTCTCCGATCTATTTTTCTACTAGCAAATGTTTGTTGCCTATCAGCAATATGTTTCTCTTGTTTTAGTGATTGGAGTTTTCCTCTACTGGCGATTATCGACATATTGATCATCTTGCATTGGTGACAATGGAGACATCTATCGGCGTATGTTATGGCTATCAGGATAGGGTCTCACCGAATTCTACATGTCTCCCCGACTTGTGCTTGGAACAGTTTATCGACAGGAGTCTAGTGTTTGGTCTAATGTCTTGCCAAAGTTATGATGTCCCGGTGATAGACACACTTTGGGTTTCCTTCAAATGGATTTTGGTGGGAGATAAAACTATCAGTATGAAGTCTCCTTGATTCCACTGTGTTACAACAAAGGAACGTGGGTAGCCTATGCGACTTCGGTATAGTGTGCAGGATGTCTCAGCGATTGGGAAATGAATCTTTGGCTCTCAGTGAAACTTAAAATGGTCGGTGTGGGGTCTCCATGATACTCGATTGTTATGGCAAAGTACAAATGAACGAAAGACTACTATGTGGCTTTGGTATAACTAGCAGGTTGTTACAGTGACATATTGGAGGTAAGGTGCATTTCGGAAAAACATAATCAAATCTATGTAACATCTCACCAATGACCTTGGGCTATAGCGAAACAAAGGCAATACTTCTTGACTTTGATGTAACAAATGGGTGGTCACGACGAACGCAAATTACAAGACGCGGGGATGAAGCATTTGAATTTCCTTTGATAGGATGATATGTTGTGTCTGGCCGACTGTTCTATTGGTAAAAAAAGAATTTCAAAATCATGTGGCTGACATGTTGAATGCTTGGAGACCGTTGCTACCTGACTTGAATTGAGCCTGAATCTTGTGGAGGGCCGACATAATATTTTATTTTGATATTTTTTCTCATGCTGGTGTATAAATAAGCATGTTGTATTTGTTAATTGGGACCATAAATTAGATTTTTAAGATACTGCAAGTAGATATAGTAGAATAAATTATCAAACCAGAGGCTATTATTGCATGATTTCACAATGGAGGTATTTATGATATTCAGTTGATGTTGCTACATTTCTCTGGTGTCAATTATTTGTTGAATTGAAATGAAAAATATTGCTAAGTTGTCTCCATGATTGATTTTTATAGTTGTTTAAATTAACATAACAAGTTTATGTTTGATTTATCGATACACATTTTTTGTATCTGTGTGATCAATCAATTGGTTCTTTCAAGCAAAGATTAAATCTGTTTATTGATCACATTAATCAGAGAAACTCATCTTGGATTATTGAAGTAGAACTTAGTAGTCACATTATTGCATGTTTATACAAGTTGTAAACAAAACATATGCCAGATAATTTGTGTCTTCTCCAGAAAGTGTTGCTTATCTTGATCTCATTTGACTCCGCATACCCAACAAGGCACTAGTCTCTGCACTTTATCATTATAAATTCATTCAATTTCTTTTAATTGAGTATTTAGGACTTAGAGCGGAATATTGTCACTATTTTCAAATTGGATTTCATTTGTTCACTCCCATTTGCCATTGTGAACAAGTGTTGTAAGAGGATTGATTGCAAGTTAAGTCTGCATTATTCAGAGAGGCACACCCACCTTGGTTTTGTAGCACCTAAAGAGTAGAAGGTTTAATTGTTTCAAACCTTGTTCTGTTACCCTAAAACATTGTGAAAGCTTGGCAACCTTTTGTGGTTAAAACCTACGTTTTTGAGAGCTAACAAGACTCTTTTTGGGTGATGCAAGATTTCCCTTACCCCGCTAGATGCTCCTGCATCACTAATTTTGGAAGATGTGTAAGCAAAAGGGATCTAGATGTTAAGAGGAATAGGATGGAAAGTACTTTGGTTACCACATTTCATGCAAGACAGGATGAATAATATTGGGTAATTGATAGTGGATATTCAAATCACATGACTAGAGATAAGAGTAAGTTCACTAAACTCAAGAAATATGATGGTGGTTTAGTTATGTTCAGTGATGATTCAAGAGCTAAGCTCTACAATAAAGGTTCAATTAGTTTTAATGGAGTGCATAGCATTGATGATGTATATGATGTGAAGGGTTTGAGGCATAATCTTATGAGTGTTAGTTAGATGTGTAGCAATGGTTTTAAACTTGTGTTTCAAACAATACTTGTGAAATCAGAAAAGGATCTAGAAATGGAGATATGATTTCAGCTAGAAGGAGAACTCATGGAAACATTTATTAGCTGAAAGGAATTGATGGTCATTGTCTTGTATCTCAGATCAATAAAAGTTGGTTATGGCACCGGAGAATGGAACATGTGAACTTTGATAACCTGGTGAAGATTAGCAAAAAGGAAATAGTTTGAGGACTACCTAGAATCACAAGACCTGCTAATAATATATGTAGAATTTGTCAACTAGGGAAGCAAAAAAGATGTAGCTTTAAAGGAAAATAATATTCTACTATTGAAATGTTGGAGTTGGTACATATTGATCTCTATAGTCCAACTAAGACTGGAAGCCTAAATGGTGATAGATATTTCATGTTGCTTATTGATGATTACACTCAAATGACATGGGTTGCTTTTCTTAGAGAAAAGAATCAAGACTTTAATAGGTTCAAGGTATTGAAAGAAAGAGTGGAGATTGAAGTAAATCTGAAAATCAAATGTTTAAGATTGGATAGAGGTGGTGAATTCACTTCTATTGAATTTAGTACATTCTATGAGAATCATGGCATAAAAAGATAATTTTCTGCTCCAATAACCCCACAACAGAATGGATTAGTTGAAAGGAAAAATAGGACAATATAGGAAGCTGCTAGAACTATGATGAAAGAATCTAATGTATTGGATGTATGTTGGAGAGAAGCGATACAAACTATTGTTTATGTTCTTAATAGAGTTCAGATCAGACACAACAACACAAAGACACCTTTTGAATTATGGACTGGTAAGATTCCTACTATGAAATATTTTAAGGTATTTGGAAGTAGTTGCTATATTAAAAGAGATGATGAAAATCTTGGAAATTTTGATGCTAGATGTGATGAAGGAATATTTCTAGGATACTCTACCACTAGCAAGGTATACAGATGATTTAAAAAAAAATTAAGGAAGATTATTGAAAGTTCTAATGTGAAAGTTGATGAAGACACATAGACCTATTGAGATAAGTGAAGTTGAACCTGATGATCCCATCTATGGACATATACCTAAAGAAAATCAGAAGGAAGAAGAAGAAGAAAAATAAGAAGAACAAGTAGAAGAAGAAGAAAATGAATTGGAACCTATTGCTAGGACTCCTAAATGTGTACAAAAGAATCATCTAGAAGATTAGATAATTGGAGACAAGAGTGAAGGTGTAAAGACAAGAAGAAAAGTTGCAGATGAGGTAAATTTATGTTTACTCTAAAATATAACTTAAATCTATAAAGGAAGAATGCGAATATGAAAGTTGGATGAGAGCTATCAAAGAGGAATTGTAGCAGATAGAAAAGAATTAGATATGGGAAATAGTCCCTAGGCCTATAAATAAAAATGTGATTGGCTCAAATTGGGTGTTCTGAAACAAACTGAATGAAAATGGAGAAATAGTTAGGAATACAGAAAGACTAGTATACAAAGAATATTCACAAGTTGAAGGAATAGATTTTGAGGAAACATTTTCCCTTGTGGCCAAAATGGAAGCTATTAGAATTTTTTTGGCATTTTCTACACACAAGAACTTCAAAGTATATCAAATGGATATTAAGTCATCCTTTCTTAATGGTGATTTGGAGGAAGAAGTGTACATGGAGCAACCTAAAGGGTTTCAACTGTCTGACAAGCTAGACATGGTCTGTAAATTGAAGAAAGCATTGTATGCATTGAAGCAAGCTCCTAGAGCTTGGTATGCAAGACTGGATAGATATCTGACAAAGCAAGGATTCAAAAAAGGTTTTGTTGATAGCAACCTATACTTCAAAGTGCAAGGTAATAAGATGTTGATTGTATTTGTTTATGTTGATGACATCATTTTTGAAGGAAATCAAGGCATGTGTAAAAAAAATTCTGAAGAAATGCAAAAAGAGTTTGAGATGTCTATGATTGGTGAATTAAATTTTTTCCTTGGTCTACAAGTGAATCAAACTGAAAAAGAAATATTCATTTCACAATCTAAGTATGTAAAAGAGTTGCTAAAAAAGTTTGGAATGGAGGATTTTAAACCGGTTTGTACTCCTATGGTAACCGGATGTAAATTGAGCAAGGATGATGATCTACTAAGACTAATAAGAGAAAATACAGATCCATGATTGGAAGACTACTTTACCTTACTGCTACTAGAACACATATTATGCATGCAGTGTGTTTAGTTTGCTATATTTCAAGCAAATCCTAGAGAAGCATATCTTATGGCTATAAAAAGGATATTTAGATATCTAAAAGGCACACCAGATTATGGACTATGGTACCCTAAAATTAATGATTTCACCTTGGGTGCTTATACAGATGTTGATTGGGATGGATGTGTAGATGACTGGAAGATTACTAGTGATGGTGCTTTCTTTCTTGGTGAAAGACTAGTTACGTGGCTGAGTAAAAAGCAAGACTCGGTTTATTTATCCACTATACAGGCTGAATATATTGTTGCAACATCTTGTTGTATACAAGTTATGTGGATGAAGAAAACTCTAAAGGAAATTGGAGTAGTATGTGATGATCCTATTTCTATTTTCTATGATAATACAAGGGAAATGAACATTTTAAAGAATTCGGTTATGCATTCAAGAACAAAGCACATATCTATCAAGTATCATTTTCTGAGAGAGAAAGTGTCAGGGAATGAGGTCAAATTGAAGTATGTAACTTTGAAGGAACAAATTGTAGACATATTTACTAAGGCCCTTCTGAAGGATACTTTCAAGAATCTTAGGGAGAGGTTGGGGGTCATTGGCCCTCCTAACTAGGTGCACATGAAGGTGCATCAGTCTAGTGAGTTCATAGATTTTT
Organism: Sequoia sempervirens; assembly: GCA_007258455.2. Taxonomy (NCBI): domain Eukaryota; kingdom Viridiplantae; phylum Streptophyta; class Pinopsida; order Cupressales; family Cupressaceae; genus Sequoia; species Sequoia sempervirens. The sequence continues at coordinate 23,425 of VDFB02387272.1, forward strand.
CATTTACATGGACTGATTCATGGGTCTACTTCAAAGGGGGAGTAGAAAAGGTTTTTTCATTATTTTAGTATGAGTGTACTCCTAAGGGGGAGTAATTAGAGCAGTTGTTATTTTCCATTTATGTGAAAGGGGGAGAAAAAGTTATGTGTTTACATCAATGACAAAGGGGGATATTGTTGAAAGTATGAGCTAGTTTGGTGGTGTTGTCATTAATGTCGACATTGTTCAGTATGTTGTAGATTGTACATGTATGGCTAAGATGCTAGTAAGATGTTGTGAGTACATGGAGCTATCTTTATGGCATTACAGATATGTTGGTTTGATGTGTTTCTATGTGCTTTTGAGAAAATTAATAAAGAAGAGAAATCAAAGTGTTGGAAGTGTTTGGATTGTCCTTCGGTATGTGCTCCAAATTTCTCCTATGTTGATCCTATGCCTATGTGGATTTGAAGGAATTTTTATGGTGATCTAATGATAATATAGTCTGAGTTTAAGTTTCTAGTGAAATGGTATGTGGAAGTTGTCTCCGCCGATATATGTGTTCTATCGACAGTGTCAGTGTTCTGTGCACTGGGAGGAATATGTTTGCTCCACAACCCTCCACTGTTTCATTTCAAATCATGGGGATCTAGTAGATGTCTTGTGAAGGTATTTCCTATGCTCTAGTGAAGATATTTGGTGTTTGGTAATTATAAAATCATGTTTTAGTATTTTTGTGTGCGTCTACACAAACCAAACAGACTAGTGAAAGAAATTCAGTGATTGAAGCCTGTTGTTTTTGCTACGGATGTATCTGGAAGATTCTGAGATGTATTCTCATGCATAATGAAGTGTGTTGTGTTTTTTGCATGACATCTTCTTGTTGGGAAGCATGTGCATCATTAATAATTTGTGTTTTCATTAGGTTTGGCTAACCTAGTGTTTACACTTCATTTGAAGAATAAAATTTAAATTGAGGAAGCGTGTAGAAGATTCAAGAATATTATTTTTATGTTTTTATTGGTCCACTCTTATTCCTTTCCACTGGAGGAATTTAGAATTTTTGACCTAATTTGAATTTATGAAATGATGTATTGTGGCCAACCTTGGTAAATGTTTCTAAGGTTGAGAATGGTATAAAAGCAAGGCAAGCTCTAAAGAATTGTATGACAGTGTGATGCAAAGTGACGAAAATGTGCCACAAATCATAATATCAGAAGTGTGTGTGAGTGAGTTGTGATAGCAATTTTTTTAGTGTGCTAAAGGTAGTGAATTGAAGGTTTTTGTAATCCTGTGAATGTTCTTTAATTGTTGTGGTGGATCTTTTGTTCTCTTTTGTATCTATAGGCAGTGAGTCTCCCTGTTGGATAGCGAGTCTTTTGTAGGAAATGAGCCTTTGTACTTGGATGGTGAGTCCTCTTTTGGGTAGTGAGCCTTTGTATTTAGTTTATAATCTTTATATTGTGAGTTAACCCTCACCGTGGTTTTTCCCTTATTAGGTTTTCCACATAAAAATTTGGTGTTCATTATGTTGATTTATTTTTTGTTATTTGTGTTTCATGCTCGTATTTAATAATAGAATAGTGTGGTTAAAGATTTGATAAGTGATAAAGGTTTGAGTTTGAATTTGTGTGACAACTAATTCAAACCCCCCCTCTCAGTTGTATTGTGCTTGTTTAACAGTAGCATCTTTTAGGTTGTAGCTTTTAAATAGGGAATTGTTGCTTCCTTGGGTTGTAGCCCTAAACATTGTAATTGAACTTTGATGCTTGTGAGGCTGGATTAGAATAGTAGATCCTAGTAGAATTTCTCACCATGGTTTTTCCCATCTTGCATTTTCCACGTTCATACTGTGTTGTGTAGATCTCTTTTGTGCTTTTGGTTTTTATATTTTTTATTATTTCAATCTGCACATTTGAGTTTAAGGTTGAATCTACAAAAAGGTTTTAAGAACTAAATTTTTTAATATCTACTAATTCACCCCCCTCTCAGTAGATCATTGTTTTCTAACAATTTTACCCTACATACAATGTTTAATGATGCATATTGAAGAAACCCTAAATGTAATGCAAACTTAATAAAAACTAGGATCTAGGGTTTGAATGCACTCCAAATAAGAAATTAAAATATTCAAAGTGATTGAGTTCACCAAAATGAAACATAGAGAAAGGGAGAAGGCTATGATGTCTAACCCCCTCTTTCTATATTAGGCTTTCATTCAAAAGATGAGATCCAAGAACCTTGAAATAACTATGAACCCAAGAGGTGAATTAAATCAAGATTTAGGGATCTTGCAATCATTCTTTATACAAGGACGGGGTGGTGAGCTAAATCACAACTTTAGGAGAAGGAATTAGACTAACACCTAAACCCTAAATCTAGGTCTAACACATGTAATGTATTTTTATAGTACTAAATAGGAAAAAGCTATAACTTTTCTAGAAAGACAAGAAGGTTATAATGTTGTGTACCTAATCAAATCTAACTTTTCTATAGTGCTAGTAGGGACTTATTCACCACCAAAAGTGAGTGGGTCTCAAGAGGCCTATCTAGGAAGCTTTGAACTTGAAATAAAAGCTTGTACAATATGTAATCTTCTTCTCTTCAAGCCCTAATAGGGACTTATTCACAACTAAAGATGAATGGGTCCTACTAGGTACTTCTAGAAATATTTGAATTTGATCTTCAACTTCCATGTCTAATCTTCTCCCTTGAACTTTGAAATTCCTATTTCCAGATCCGAGTTTTCCAATAATCTACAAGAGAAATTTTGTAGCTTGTTAATGGATAGGGGTTTTCCTTAGTCAAACCCCTTGTTGGTAATTAAACCTTTGATGATGAATACAAATCTAAAACATGTAATTGTGTTTGCAATCCTAATCATAAGTGTGTCTAAGACTAAAATCTATGAGAATGTAACGGAAATTCTATCCAATTGTGTTAGAATATAACCCTAAAATGTCACATGAACAATGCAAATGACTCACTAAAGAAGATGTATAATTCCCTTAATAAGCCACAAGTCTAAATATACCTCTTGTAGGATGCAGATAGGATGATTATAGAATATGGAATAACTTAAGAAACAAGTCCTTAGGCTTGGTTGTGTGTCTTGTGCATCTCCCAACACCTAGAATCCCACATGATTCTCCATAGGCATCTATCATCAACCTTCACTAGTGCTTCATCTTTGACACAAAATGAGCTTGAAGACCTTGTAATTATGTTCCAAACTTCACTTTTTCTTGCTTCTTGACTATGAATGCTTGATCTCATGAAATTTATTTGTCTCTTAGCTTGCTTGAAATCTTCTTCTAAGATAAATTATGTAAAATAATCTTGTATTTATACATAATTTGAGAATTGACCCCAAAATTCAAATAGTTCAAGATGACACTAGATCTAGAAATGAATATTATTAAAATCCCACTAGAATTAAATTTAAAAAGGGGGTCCTTATTAAGGGAGGACCCATTCGCAACCTAGGGCGAATGGTTCTTGGAACAAGTTTCTAAGACCTTGTCTCAGGGGGTGGGGGCTGAAAGAACATCAAGACCCATGTCAAATATACAAACAAAGGGGGGTCCTATAGAGGAGGACCCATTCACCACTAAAGGTGAATAGGTCCCTGTAGACACACATCAAGTATACCCGATTGACATTGTGCATCTAATCGCCGGCTACTAAAATTGTTTTAATCACGAATCATCCCTCGGTCTAACCATTTAATCAAATCTCCTTATCTGATTAAATTCATCAATATTCCTCCCTTAATTAAATAAACCAGTTATTTAATTAAGTCTCTCTCTCTTTTGTTAATTAAATCAATCCATATGATCTAATTATCCCTATTTAATTAAATAATTAATTTTATTTGATTAAATCTCTAAATTCTATCTTTTAAATTAAATAAATTAAAACCTTATTTGATTTAATCTAACACCGTCTCTTTTAATTAAATAAATCAAAATCCTTATTTAATTATTCTCTTATCATATTCCTCTCTTATTTGATTTAAATAGATCCATAAATTTGAGTCAAATAGGTCACATCATCTAATCTCCTATTAAATTAATTAACCCTTGATTAATTTAATCTCTTGTCATGTCCCATCCTCTAGATTTTGCAAGTTGCATATGAAAATAGATTTAATTCATTTATTAAATCTCTATTTTCCTCACAAGGCATCTTTTGGAATATTCTCCAAGTTTGAATTCAAAAATTCCAAGTTAACATGTACATCTAACAAGGAAATAACTCCATCTTACATGCCCTTTGCCTTGACCCAAGTGGCATTTATTGCATTTTCCCTTCCCTCTTGCAAGTCATTTCAGCAAATTTGAAATTCAAAAATATGCATTTATTGGCACAATCCTCAAAACTTGCACATCCTTCATCCATTCATAGTTTGACAAGTGGCATCTTGCCATTGGATGAATGTTAGTCCCACATTGCTCAAAATTGGACATTCATCCATCTTGGCATTCTATAAATAAAGAGCTCATATTCTCATTTGATCATCCACAAATTATGCAAAGTTACCATGTTCAAATATCTATCAAATTCCATCCATCACCATTGAGTTCTTAGCTAGTTTTTGCAGATTTTTGGCTTGGAGCTCTCATTCTTCATCAACAAAGTGGATCAAATCTCTTCAACACATCAAGATTGCATCTTAGGAATTGGGAAAGGGCTAATTTTCACATCAAATTGGCACCAATTCCCCCATGGGATGATATGTTTGCTATTCTAATTAGGATTGAATCTATATTTTCTTGTTTCAATGTGTTCATTGTTTTCTTTCCTAATTTGAGTTTTTGTAAATGGATTTCATGGGGAATCCTTGTTCATGCTTGCAATCACTAACTTAAGGTGTTTTTTCTCTTTGTTTTTTAGGTATTAGGATTGGGGTTCATAGGTCCTGACACCATTTTCTAGGACCTTGATTTTTCCAATTTAAATGCTATGCAATTTGAATATTGGG
>VDFB02387273.1:0-11227 GCA_007258455.2 Sequoia sempervirens
AAGATAAAATTATTGTAAAAACTAACCCATGAAGATAAAATTAAACATATTTCTTATCATTCTTTATGACAACAATAATTGGTGCACATATACCACTAAAATTATTGATTAAATTCTTGTAAAAACTAACCCATGAAGATATATACTTTATAAATGCTTTTGGCCATTCAAAAATAAATTTGATTTTCTTAGGATCCATCTTCAAATCATTAGGAAAAATAACAAAACCTATAAAACTAGTTGTTTCTTCATAATACTATATTTCCTCACATTCATCAACATTTTTTTTTCTTTCAACCTTTGTAGTACTAATCTAATATACTCTAGATATATTTTACTAAAAATTATAATATCATCTATGCATACAAGGAAAAATTTATCAAGATGTAGTTTCAATACTTCATTTATTAGCCTCATAAAAGTACTAGGTACATTAGTCAATGTGAAGGCATAATCAACCATTCATATAAACCTTATTTTATCTAAAAAAATTATGTTCCAGTCAACTCCTTATCTAATCTTGATTTGTTGACATCCTCTTTTCAAATCTATCTTGTTGAAATATTTTGTACCACATTAAAAATCCATAAGATTATTCATCCTTTGTAAAGGAAATTTTTACTTGATAGTAATTTTTTTATAGCTCTATAATTTTTACACATTCTCTATGCCCCTCCTTTCTTTGGTGCTAGAATTGGTAGTATTGCACATGGAATGGAACTTTAATTTACAATCAATCCTTCAACAATTATGCAACTTGCTAGTTCAATTCTTCATTTTTAGTTGGTTTCAACCTATGTGTCACTTTATTAGGTAAAATTTCTCCTTAAATTAGATACATATTATGACTTCTCTCTAGTGAAAATATTTCTAATAAACTATTAAAAATAATATCAATATACTATGTCAACAAGTTAGAAAATGAGGATGTACTCTTACATTTTCTTCTCCCACTTTTGTGTCATCTTCTTTTCTCGTAAAATAAAAAAATGAATTATTTTATTTCTTCACATTCTTAGGAATTTCATGCAATTTACTAACATTACTCTTGCAATATCAATCATTCATTCACCACCCTCTTTCAATGGTAGAAGTACACGTTTCACTTTATCTTTTGTAAATCTATAAGTATTTTCCCTCCCATCATGTATATGTTTCCTATGAAACTTCCATGGTCCACCCAAAAAAATATGACAAACATCTATTGGTATAATGTCACAAAAAACCTCATCTCCATATACTCTAATGTAAATTTTAGGATATTGTTCACTAACCAAAAATCTATGATCATTTTGTAACCAAGATACTCTATATGAATTAGGATGTTCTAGCATTTTCAAAATTAATTTCTTTGCCATTTTACTTGAAACTTGATTGTTAAAACAATCACTATTAAATTTACCAAATTTACATAGAGTTCTAACTAAGAAATTATTTGTAATAGTTCTTTTAGATCTTTACAAGACTAGCAAATTTATTTTTAGTAAGAATGATTCTCCTTTTTCTAGCATACTTGTTCAAGTTATTAGAAGAAACTTCTTCATCAAGATGTGATGATCTTGTGGTTCTCTTATATCTTCTTTAATATTCTCCTTGTGACTAATTACACAAAAAATCTGTGACCTTTACCTCCACACTTAAAAAAAGTGGTTCCTCTAGATTACCTTCCACCACTTATTCCATATCTACCTCAACCTCTTTTATAGTTATATTTTTAACTGCACTAACTTTATATACTTTCTTTTGTTTTAGCATCATCATCATCATGAGCTCCTCATCCACTTCCATGGTTCCTACCTTTGGAAAATTTGTTGCTTCTTCCCCTCTTATTCTCTTTATTTTTAAATCTAAAATTTATGTTATCTTTATGATTTAGTGAAATTAATATGATTTATCAACATAATAGATAGTTAATATATTCAATTATTCTTTGATTGAACCCCTTCAACTATTTAATATATATATCTAGACACCTTCTCTTGGTTACCTTCTTGATGACCAACTCTAATAGATAACTTATAATGATCCTTGGTATAATGTTTCTATCTCACATTTTGTAACCTATTTAGTAGATATAGTTGATAAAATATAGGAAAAAACTTAGAATTCCATTTATTTACCATCCTTTCCCATTTTTCAATTTTAGGCTTACCTTTCCTATTTCTCTCCAATTGAGTTTCCTTACATTAGATTGTAGAATAATATTTCAACTCTATCTTACCAAAATTTACTTTATTAGGATGATAAATATTCTCATAATTAAAATATCATTCAAGATCATTAATCCAATCAATCAATTCTTCAGGATCTAGACTGTTCGAGAAATTATGTATATCCATTTCACTTTTCTTACCAAATCTTGTAAGTGATTTTATTATTCTATATTTGTCTCTTTCTTCTTCAACTATGAATGCTTCTTCTAATCCAACATCATCATGTTCATAATCACTATCATCCAATTTAGGGTTAATAATACCTCTTCTATCATGTCCAACCAAATATGGATATTCCTAATCATAGTGAAAATTTTCTCAATTAATTCTAAAACATAATTTTAGCCTCTATCTATCCTTCTAGGTGGCATCTTTAAATTTTGATATGAACTACATCAATATTTGTTAGTCTATCTACTATAATTTAAATTATGAGAATATTCCACACAACATTATCTTAGTAGAAGACTTGTGGTGTCAATTTTTTAATACATCTTGATTTACTAACCTTACTATATTACTCCAATATCAACTAATATCAAACCTTGCTTTACCCTACTCTAATACCAACTAATCTAGTCAAGGTAGCCTGGTCTAGTTAGGCATTATCCAACCATTCATCCAATAAAACTTTCATATATCAACCTTATTTAAACATGGTCAAAATTTATAGAAATCAATATGCAAGGAAGAACATGATATCATTTATCAAATTTGCATGAGTTAAATTACATATTTAGGCATCAACCTTTGGTTACAAAATAGATATTATGATTGATCACTTAATTTCTTGTCTGGACATAGTGACACGTGAATGGGGCCAACATTGATTTTTTTTCAATTTGTGCTTGTATGGAGTAAAACTTGACATGGTTAGCCTAGATGCATGCGTTGACAATATGGGAGGGTTTCGAGACTCAAACATGACATCATGCTATATAAAGGCATCTCGGCCTTCCTAATAATACAAGTTTCCTTATTCTTCATCTCTTTCATATATTGTTCCTAATTATCAAATGGTGGTAAGTGATTATTCCCTTATATATCATTGTATAATTAATTTTTTCTATATTAATTTTTATATTTTTATTATATTATGTGGAGCTCCAAAAAGTTAGAGAGGAGTTCAAGTTAGTAGGTTCAAAATAAAAAATCATCACTTGTCTCTCTATCTACTCAATAATCAAAAGGCCATCAACTCTTCCATCCTAGTTGAGAGGACTGATTATATTATGATTTTTTTATGTTCCTATATAGCTTTCTTGTACATGTATTTTGTATTACTAACATGTGACATTGTATGCATATATTGATTTCTTGTATATATTATAGTTTTACCAACATATACTATTGTATGCTTGCATGGCTTCTTAGTTAATATATATATATATATTATTATTGATCTTTTAGATATTTTCTATAAGTTATTATTAGATGATACACATTGGATTCCTTTTAATTTTTTTTATATTTGAAGATACATAACTAGTTATAAGGAAAATATAAAGAAGATATATCTATATATGTATCATTTATGAGTTTCTAAAATATTTTACTTCCATTTCAACCACTTTCTTTACTTCAATTGAGAAACATAATACCTCTATAATCTTGCATTTATCAAGTGTCAATAAAATAAAATTCAAGTACTTAGCTATCAATTTTCTATCCTATCTCTACCATTCTAGTTCTAAAATAAAACATAAAAATCAAACTTAAATATTAATTTGAATTTCACATTTTATTTTGATTTTTGGCTCGGCACGCGCATGAGAACGACATAGCTTAGTGTACGGAGACCCTAACTAGAAAAATAGGGTAGGAGGAAAGCCAGAGCGATGAGGTTGAGCGCACACAGAAAGGGATAATTGACGACCAAGGGACAATGAGTATTGTAAGTGATTTATATCTTTTATATTGGCACCCCCGTTCTCTTTAACGTACAATTTTCTTACCAATCGACAACCAAGGGACAATGAGTACCAAGGGTAGGTCATTTCTTGATACAATATCTCCATTCCTCCCTTCCATAACTAACTTACAAACCAAGGTAGTGCCTACACCATTTTTTCTTTCAAGCATAGTGCCTTCATCATTTTGTCACTTTCCCTTGCACCAACAGACACAGTAGTAGGCTTTCAATATGAAATGCATACCTGTATGCTTGACATGGGATCTTTTCTCTACAATACAATCCATAACAGCAATGACTTGTCTAAATTTCTCATACATTAGGATAATTGAGTATTCAAAGCATCAAGACATCTTAGCCATCAAGAAATCGGTGACAATTCCAAGAGGATAGTATTACACATAGCTAGAAAGTTTCATTCTTCAAAGGGATTCAAGGTATAAAATAATGAGTGCACATGTTACTTTCATTTTCAATAGACAAGAAATAAATTGTAGAGTCCTTTAACCTTGAATAATTTGATAATATTTCAAACACTTATATCTCAAAAAAAAAAGCAAAGTCAAAACCATGTAAGTGTAGTCTATGAAGGTATGTAAGCTCACATACCAATAGGTGACATAGGGTAGGGTTTTGAAGTTGGTTAAAAAAGGTGTTGGTAAGGGGATTTGACAATGAAATATGGCAAACAGAGTAATGGTATTAGTTAACTCTTGGCAATAGAAACTGTCAAGCAATCAATTGGAAAATAGTTTCAAAGTGTTAGAGGTAGTGTGTAATGGTAAACCTATGTGGTATTCCCGAAGAGTAACCTTATGGTTATGAAAGACAATGATTTCTATCACACACATATACTCTCAAATGGAATACTTAATGATAATATAGGTTTAAGGAAGCAACAAAGGATAGGTCTATAGAAGGTATGACAAAAGTGATTAAGGTATGCTTAGTTCATGTGTGTGCAGCAAGGGGGTTGTGGTTGCCATAACTCTATACTTACATGTTGTATGGAGAATTGCATACCTTAGTAGTGGCTGAAGATCACTTTAGAAATTATCACTAAAAAGATGTCAAGTCAGTGATGAAATTGTGGTGGATTAGTTGTTGGTTCTAGGAATAACTTATCAATATTACAAAAGATTCAAACAAGATCTAGAGGTTGGGTCCTTTCTCAAGTAGGGCTTCCTCACTACCATATAATTTTAGCAACTATTGGACAAGTTGTGGAAATTACACCTAGATTTAGTGCTAATCTTTTTAATGCATTGAAAAAGGCCAATATCAACATTTAATCTATCACCCAGGATAGCTCTGAGTAAAATATCATAGTGGTTGTAAAGAAAGCAGATCTTGGCATGTTTTGAAAGTGCATAGTGACAAGAAACAATCATGTGATGTTATTATGAAAAGCTTTGTCAAGAGGGCAGTACTACAAGGATAGTTAAAGCCTTGGCATACCATCCATGCACAATGAAAAGATAGTGAAGATCTTTGAAACAAATTTTAAATGAGTCCATCATTGGCTCACAAAGTGACAATGAAGAACCCCTATAAAATGTCAAAAACCTTATAAAATTTTGTGCACTTCAACATAATTTTTTTATTACAAACTCAAAAAATTTCATGTTTCATTCATTAACTTTAGTTATGTGGGACTAAAGTAGTGAGTGTTTCACAGTGGTGAATAGTTAAAAGGCTATTTGTTCAAATTGAATGCAAACACTTGCAAGCACAATCATAGGGAAAAAAAGGAGTAAGTGCACTAAATTTAAGAAGACAAACATCAACAAAATGGAATGGATATTCAACACACAAATAGAGAGGGAAGTCTTTACATAAAAGAGGAAATTAGCCATGAAGTGCGAGGGGCGGTCTTTTTAGAGTTCGGAGAGTAATGTGTTTGGAGAAATAAGAAAGGAAAATCATAGTCCTATAGGAGAACAATCATGTCCATGCCAATTCAATCAAAGTGGTGATCAAAGGGTGAATCATGATATGCCTTTGACAGATTAAATACGTACCACAAGATCTCATGATCTTAAAATTAACCATGAGTCTGGGACAATCTTTTTTAAAGTTGAGGCAGTGTGAGATGATTTTGTAGCAATAAAGAAGGACAATCATGATTCTTCATTAAGACAATGTATCATACCAATTCCAATCCAAAGTAGTCAAAAGGGTAGATCATGATAATACCTTTATTGAATTAATGCATACCTGCAGATCTGTGGTTCCTGGTGAGAAATCAGAGCAATCACTATACAAAAATGTGAAGACATTATGAGGTTAAGGGGTAGTCAGGTAGGCAATACTACTGATGGAGCAATTTAGTATGAACATGTGACTTAGAACAAAGATGATTGTCTTCAATGAAATATTCCAAATGAAATGTTAAAGGACACAGATAAAGGCCTTGAGATAGTCTAGTCAAGAATCTACAAGGCTTTCAATTCCTTTATTGCTATTAGTTGGAGTTGTTCATTAACACTTGATACAAATGGACTGAGTATACTAACTTTTGTAGTTGTTGATTGAGCTAAATTCTTTAGCATCCATAATTTTGCATGTCTAATTGGATATGGTGCCTATATTATTTTTCCTTATTTGGCCCTAAAGACATTTCATCAATGGAATTTAAGCACTTCAAGCTATAGTAAATATGATGAGGAATAGGATGATGCTAACAGTTACTATTCAGAAAGAACATAAGAACTTTTGCAAGGTAGTGTAGTCAACACTTTTGAAGATACTTTAAAGATGGGTATCTTTTTTATTTCAAACATTATCAACCTTGTAGATCTATTAAAATATCTTACTTATGAAGAATGGGAAGGTTTATGACAATAAAGAGGACAACCTACAGAGTAGTGAATTGTGTGAGATATGGGGGAAGCTTAATCAAAAACATGAGCATCTATCAAATCATGATAGTGAATGAAGAATTTTAGTGGGGTTTCAAAAAGGTATGCCAAGGTTTTGGGTAAAATACCAAGGGTCCTGTGTAAAGCAAGCAGAATATAAAAAGTATGCATAGCCAAAAATAGTAAAAACATAGAAAATTGCTCCAAGAACGTGGTATTTGATATGAAATTTTGGTATCAACTCCTCCAAAACCTTTTCTTAGGCCTTGGAAGGATTTTTAAATCATTTCAGACCCCAACTACCTTCAACCAACGTCCATAACTGACTTACAAACACTTAACAACCCATTATTTTGCAAAATTGCAATTTTGAAAACTTTTAATGTCAACAATTGCAAATTTTTACATTATCAACTAGATGACTTCCAAGAACCCTAAACACATTGAAAATGGTCTTGTTATACCTTATTCACATTTAATACATGACTCCCTATAAGAAAACCTATTCTACCTACTTTGACAATATTTGACCATCATTGACAATTTCTCCACATATTTGATCTTATTTACAATATGGATCAATAAAACAATAAATGGTATTTTAGACCTTATTAAAACATTAATTTTTTTGAAAACCTCCCTAGACACTTCTATGATCAACCTCTAATGCTCCAGTTGTGAACATAGGGTGTAGGATGCTCCTGCAGGGCTCCCCAATGAGCAGCTATGTCTATATCACATGGAGTCATCTTCCATTGATTATGGGAACATATTATTGACCCCCATTCACAAAAATAATATGGTTTCTTGGGAAAAAAAAATTAGGAGCAACTCAAAGATAGGGTCTTAGCAACATTTAAAATTTAAAATTTCATTCTTCCTTTCTTATCATACAAACTTGTATCCAACAAAAACAAGTATCTTGAGGGCCAGCATAACTTCAAAACTAAGAATGGCGGATTGATAAGCGTTTAACATTTTTCTTTGCAATAGGATAGAATATAATATGATAGAAGTGAGATAAGAAATGCATCATTTGAGCATCAACCAATATGCAAAGGTGAAAGAAAGTGCAACCCTTAAGTTTAAAAGTTTCTTTTAACATTAGAAGTTTGTTGGGTAGCCAATTCTTTTAGGATTATCAAATCCTACCATCATGCATAATCAAATGTTTTTTTTGTTTTCAAATGAATATGAGCACTAAATTTCACTATTTGAAGATTTTGAAACCTTGTCATAAAGAACTAGAACATTGATGCAACCATTCATCCTAACTTAAAACATACCAAAAGTCTCCAAGCAATTAGACATAGGAAGGTTTAAGATGACAAACATTTTTTATTTCCAAAGCATAAACTTATGATGACTTAACCAAGCCTAGTACACTCCTCCTTGGTAACCACTTAGACATATCGGTTTATCAGGTGGGCCAATTTTAGGAGCCCACCTCACAAGTGCACCTGAATTATGTCTATTAGTGTTCCAATTCATCTTTTTCAAGACAACTTAAACCAAAATATTATGTATGGTGAAACCATTCTTCTGCACAGTACAAAAAAATTCAATGGAAATTTGCATTAAATTTGCATTAAATGTAAATTGTTGCTATTTTTAGTCATGTAGGTGTCAATAAACCACTTGGTGGTGTTTCCTTCAAGTTTATTTACTTGAATGAAGAGAAAAAGTCCTTTGATTACAATTAGAGAATACATTTGATGCCTTGGTTGTGTAACTGGTGGACCATAGTCACATTTAACACTTGTTACAAATTTTGGGAGTTAAAATGTTAAGTAGAAGTCTAGTAAATCAAATAACTTGGATTAAGAGAAGATAGAACGTGAATTCATACATTTGAAAGGTTGTATATGAGGTTGCATGGTACTTTACAATAGAGAATAGCATCAGTTGTATAATCTCCCTTAAATTGATGAGGAGCCTAACCATCAATTTGACCAAGTGAAATTTGCACCTTCCAACTCCAAATCCATCAAGGCATTTTGGTTGATGAAATTAGCAAGGTCTTCTCAACTTTCAGAATATGTTTGAATATTTTTGAGGAACTATTATCAAGGAACTTATTTCCTTCAACAAAATTACAATCAAGCCCACTTGACAATCCTCTAAGTACAAGATCATAATAATGCATGTTTTGAAAGTCAAAAAATAGTAGAATTTTTGCTCTTCCACTGTAGTGGATTTTAAATTACTATGTTGGCCTCTCCCTTAAGAATATTTCTAGAAATGCAATCATTCACTTCAAAAATTTTACAATACTACAAAGATCCAAGGATAATAAATCTAACCTTGTTGTACCAATATTAAATATACTTTTCCAAATGATAAGTGTTTTACAGATACTTGTATAGCATTCATTCCTCAAAAACTGCTATCTAGGAATTGAACCAAGAGAAATCATAGAATGCTTTGAAGAAACTTCATTGTTGGGCATCTTATCAATATGGTTCTCAATCTAATTAAAATAAAAAACCCACCAACACAAAACTATTGGACCAAGAGGCATCATACCTTGTTCCATGGCACCTCCCTCATCAAGGTTCCTACCTACTATGATTGGCACCTATGGATTGTCCATTGAAATGTGATCATGCAACACTATCACACACTTAAAGACTGTGAGACTGATAATGACTATCATTCAGTACCTTTTCCCCTCAATTATCATGCAAAAATCCTTGGAACATTGCCATACAATGTTCATGTAGGAAAATTCATCACTGAGTCTAGGTTTTTTAGGCTTCCATAGCCTCAACTATTGTGAATTGCATCTCCCAAACTCCATGTTTGTGCTAGGTTGTAAAATAATGACATTTTAAAGTCATTAATTGCAAGGGACAATCTCCTTCATACATTGATTTGATTTGTGATGGACACATTTGGATGGTAGTAACAATAACTTGCAAACTATCAAGACTTGATTAACTTATAACATGTCAAATTCTAGCAATGAAATGATAGATTAATCATAATGTCACCTTAACATCACCATGAAAGAACTTCATCCAACATCCTTATGACTGTAGGTACCACCAAATAGGCATTTTTCAGATCTGTTTTGTTCAAGTGAGGGAAATTCAGGAAGAGAAGAGGAAAGTGAGACATGTAGTAGGTCTAAAAGAGGGAGATCAACTAGAGGTCAAAAAATTAGAAGAAAATTCCGTAAATGCATGGAATTTTTTCTTGCTGAAGGGGGGTCATGTTCTTATGATGATGAGAGCATAGGCGATATCGAGGTTCCCTTGAGGTACAAACATCTATGGAAACAATGGGTACCCAAGGAACTTCCTCCAATAAACACTATTTTTTGTGTCAACGAGAGGATATATCACATAGCACCATCGTCATTACATGGTTTGGGCCTATTTTGCATGGATGTCATAAAGGTCTATTATGAAAAAGTTACTGAATTGATGGAGTATGTCAGAACCTATTATAATTACAAAGATTAGATGTAGCTGGTTCGATATACACGAAGTATGTGTAGGTATGCACTGTCAGCAAATTATATACAGCTAAAAGATAAGGATCAAAATAAAGGAGTGGCTATGTACATTGACAAAAGGCCAAAAGCATCAGGGAATATTATAGGATTTATAAATAGTAAACAACTTGGGTCAACAAATAAGCAACCAAATTGCATATTCAAGGCGCGCAAGGGAAACCGTGTATTCGTATGTGCGATAAAATCAATAATTGTAGGGGAAGAGTTGCTAATCAATTACAATTTGAATCGCATAGATACAAATATAGTTACTATGGGGGTGGTACATACTACATACCATTTTACCCAACCTCCAATTAATGACTCCAATATACCATTTTATTATTATGTTTTTTTTCGTAAGTCTATTGGTTTCATTTCAGTAATGTTTTTTTATATTTAATTTTTTGTCACAATGGGACATTGATTGTATGGGGAAGCCTCTGGCCTAGAGCACAAATTGTGATGCGTCTTCAAGAACTTCTACCTAATAGGTTTACCTCATTGTAATTGTACAAATTAGATATGAGAAAAATGTTTTATTATTATGTTGTTTTGATAAGTTTATTGGGTTAATTTCGATAATGATTTTAATATTCTTGTTGTAGTCGACTAATTAGGGAAAGGCACCAGCAGTAGATGAGAGCATCGATGGGGAGGTGCAGTCAATATTATGTGATGATGACATTGCTTATTCAACAAGCCCTCTTGATATGATAAGGAAGAACCAAAAAAATGCAAT
>VDFB02387274.1:0-23701 GCA_007258455.2 Sequoia sempervirens
GAGACTTTACATCAGTTATAAGGCTCTCAGCGATGAGGAAAAAGAAATATTCCTGGACGTTGCTTGCTTTTTTATTGGAGAACACAAAATATTGCCCATCGTTTTTTGGAAATCCTTGTACAAGAAGGTACACACTGCTATATCTAATCTTTCAATGAAGTTATTGATAAAGATTGATGACAGAGGATTATTTGATATGCATGACCATTTGCGAGATATGGGGCGGACCATTGCCGAGAAAGAAAAAAAGGGTACCCGCAAGTGGGAGCGTACTCATTTAAGCACCGCATCCAACAATTTATCTCGTCTTCGGCTCATTTGAGGTAATCCACAAAGTCTTGAAATGCTTTACACAGATGATCTTCGCTATCTTCATTTGCAGGATCTGACCATTGAATGCGTGACAAAAGACACGCTACTCATTTTCCCTCCAAGTCTGATATGGTTAAGGTTGGAAAATTGCTCTTTTGAAATTGGGATGAATGAAGCAGTAAAGAAACCATGTCACTCCAGAACTGTGGATAACATTTGGCAATGTAAGATTATGCAACTAAAAGGTTGTGGGGGCTTAAGCAACCTTCCTGCTACCATTGGCAACTTGTCACAGCTGCAGATATTTAACTTGTTTGATTGTAAGAGCTTAAGCAGCCTCCCTGATAGTATTGGCTATCTGTCACAGCTGCAAGAATTATACTTGGGGTGCGAGAGCTTACGCAGCCTTCCTCATAGCGTTGGCAACCTGTCACAGCTAGAGAAATTTAAGTTGAGTTCGTGTAATAGCTTAAGAAGCCTCCCTGATAGCATTGGCAACTTGTCACAGCTACAGAAATTAGACTTGTTTAGCTGTAATAGCTTAAGCAGCCTCCCTGATAGCATTGGCAACCTGTCACAGCTAAAGAAATTAAACTTGACCGGGCTTATTCACTTAAGGAGCCTCCCTGATAGCTTTGGCAACTTGTCACAGCTGCAGAAATTAGATTTGCAATGGTGTGTGAGCTTAAGCAGCAGCCTCCTTGATAGCATTGGCAACTTGTCATAGCTAAAGAAATTAAACTTGACTGGGCTTATTCGCTTAAGGAGCCTCCCTGATAGCTTTGGCAACTTGTCATAGCTGCAGACATTAGATTTGCTATGGTGTGTGAAATTAAGCAGCCTCCCTGATAGCATTGGCAACCTGTCACAGCTAAAGGAATTGGACTTGCCTTGGTGTGTGAACTTAAGCAGCCTCCTTGATAGCATTGGCAACCTGTCACAGCTGCAGAAATTAAACTTGGAAGGGTGTCAGAGATTAAGCAGCCTCCCTGATAGCATTGGCAACCTGTCACAGCTGCGGTTCTTCCGATAGCATTGGCAACCTGTCACAGTTGCGGCTCTTGCGATATGTGGATCTGTCACAGCTGTAACACCATTGGCAATCTGTCACATCTATCATACTTTGTCTTCCAGATGCTTCCTCAGCTGGCGTTACAGATTGTAATTGCGACATTATAGTCTTTTTACATGGGAGGTAAATATTAATTAATTAATTAATTTTTTTCTTATAAAATTGAGCTCTAGAGAGAATTAAATAGAATTGCCTGAAGATGCTCAAATTCCCTGTCACGTCTATTGTAGAGGACGAGAAATGCACAAGAAGTTCTCGTTAATGAATCTACGCCTTAACATGTCTCGTTAGTGTCTCAGATTTTTTTACGAATAAAAAAAAAAAAAAAGGGAAGTGTAAATATTACGAACTTAAATTTATTTAAAGTTTTGAAATAAATATATATATATTTTAAAAATTTAAGTTTAAAAATATTTATTTTATTTTTTATAATGTAATTAAAGGATTAATTCTATTCATCTTAAGAGATCTAGAAGTGGATTTTTTTTTTTATAGTATTATCATTTGAATAATTATTAAAGCATCAATACTTCTATCATATATTTACATTAACATCTAGTACATTTCTTGCATGTTTACTTATTATTTACAATCATATTTAAATTTCATTGACATGATTTTCTAAGAGTTTAATCAAATGAAAATATATTCTCAATTTTCGGCAAACTTACAATCATACAGTAGGTTTAATTTAGATTCAAAACACATGTTAAGAACATGGTAACTTATTTTATAGAGACAAAATCTTAGAAGCTAGATTAGATCTACAATTATGTAGAATAGATATGTAAGTTATCTATCTAGATATACAACTAATTTTCATATTTAAGAGTATATATCCAAACATCACTAGATTTTATATTGAGTAATTTAACTTGGTTACCCTAGAGTTATTTGAAAACGTTAAAGATTTATTTATTTTTCCTTTTCATTACAAGCCCTCTTATTTTATTTGAAATCCTTATAACTACAAAAATGAAGGAGAATAATTGTGTTGTGAAAATGTTTACTTTGGAAATTGGATCTAAATTATATTTTTAGGTTTCCCTTTAATTTTATTGAAGTGAGATATTGGAAGGAAAGAAAAAATATATATCTAGACTAATCAATTGACATAAGTAGTAAATAGAGTTGTGGGCATAGATATTAGAAAAATTGAAACATTAAATGTGAAGAAGAAATATACTTAGTTCAATCATCAAAGATGAATAATTACTTTGATGAGGATTTTGGAATCTTCTATCTTTAGTTTGGAAATGGTACCCCTCTATTTATGCCACCTCAAATTTGTTGCAAGTCATGTGAGATTTGGGTCAAGTCCACTCCTTTGGATTACTTTTACATGAATATGATCCTACTAGTTCTCTAATTCATTGAATCTATTGCTCTCTACTCTAGTTTGAAGATTGATGACATTTATCATACCTTTAGATGGTTGTTGGATCACTATGGGACAAGTTCTCTTAGGTCAAGCCTTATAAAATAATCAACTTTATAGTCATGCAAAGTGATAAAAAATAATCAACTTTAGTTGTACAAATGTTCTAGAGTGAATATGTAAATGTATATTCATTTTGATGAACCAATGGAAGAGTCCTTGAATGCTTTTCTCCTATACATGAATAATATTTGAATGATTATCCCATGTATCAAATGAATGTCTTTAAATATAAGTACATGTAGTAAGAAATTGTGCAAATTTATATTTAGTCAACTTTAGGAAATAAATGAATGGGAGGAAGTCAGCCAAAATATGAATTTAAAGTTTAGAATTATAGAGGTCAAAACTATGAGTGTAGAATTGAAATTCTACATATATGTGGGACCAATTTGCCAAATTTTGAGAGCAACTTAGTATAGTTCATTATTTTTCTTCCAATAGATAATAAGTTACCATTTTGAGATATAGTTCAAAAGTTATGATCAAAATAAAAAAATGCATCTTTCAACCATTAGGAGAAAAAGGTGGTAGAATCAACATGAGAATGAAATGTTTGGAGATAAGTGCATAAATAGGCATAATAATCTAGGAGTACATGGGAATATGGGTAAATGTGGATAAGTTATGGATAAAGTATGTGGGAATGTGTGTAAATGAAAGAGTAACGACATTGAGAAAGAGCCCAACTTCACACAATATTCTATCATTTATTAATATATAAATGTATTAACTCATTCTCTCAAAATGGGTACAAAACTAAATGGGATAAAATGACATGGATATGAAAATTTTACAATTATAAAAATGTATTATTTTGTTTATACCTCTCAAAAATTAATATATATCTAAGCTAATTTAAATATAATTATGTATAATTGGTATCTCATAATTTTAATTTAATATCAATGTAGAAGTGTGATAAAAAATTTACAAATGATACCTTTGTTTCAATCCCTTAAAAATCCACATTTATTTTAGTTGGAATTTTAGGATAACTTACTTAGGGGTTCTATTGAAGCCTCTTCCCAAGTGAAAATATAATAACATACAATTATTGTTGTTTAAGATGTAATCTTAATACCATATTGATGTAGTCGAAGACCAAGACCCCGAATCGAGGTATTGATCTTCGCAACCACCACACCAATTTCTTTCCATTCCAATTGAAAATTAATTCTTATGAGGAGATAAAGGAGAAGTTTAAAAGTTCAAAAATGCAAATCATTAAACATTCACATAAGTGCACAAAAAAATTGTTGACATACCAATTTTTATCCATTTGCTTCAATTTTTTTTTACAATAGAAGCTCTCACCTTCATCTATAGCAATACAAGAGGATCCAAATTTATCTACCAACATAATCGTGCTGAAAACCAACCCAAAACCCTGAAAAACCATTTCTGAATACTGGTGCTTTCTCCCCTTCCAACAAATTTTATCAATTTTCATCTTGTTCCCTAATTAATTTCTTTTGGCATGCTCTGAGGCCAAATAATGCAACTCAACAATTGAGAAACCACCAAATTGTTGATTGTTGCAGCAAGCTAACCTTTGAGCCTTTTGAATACACAAATGGAAAACACAAAAAAAAGGAGAATTTTGAAAATTATTATTCAAAACTAAATGCCTGCAATAATTTGGAGATACAATTGCTTCAAAAATTTCCAAACAATACCATTACCGCAACAACAAACTACAAGAAAAAATGTGCAAACTTTAAATATTTTGATAATCATCTACAAGCGAGCCAAAATCTGATCACAACACTCTTTAAACAACAAAAACACTTGCAACACACATAAGATATCATAAATTCCAGATCCTCCTCTCCATACAAATTCATTTTATTGACATTCTTTTCAATTCTTTCTTGTCAAAACTCTCCTGGAAACTTGGGGGTGGCCTCTTTTTTTTTGCCAATAAAACTTCATAATCCCCAAATATTCCTTCCAGGGCATGCGTTTTCCTCCTTTAGGTATGTGCATTCATTTGTAACTCAAAATTGGTCTTCTCACCTCTCAACCCACTCCCTTAATGCCCATGCCTTCCACTTCTTCAACAAATGTCATTTTTAAATTTCATAATGGAGCTACAATTTACAATTAATGCCCACTCATAGGCATGGTGTGAGAGTTTACCTTTTCAAAAAATTAATTTTTTTTAAACATATTTAAAATAATTAACAAGTGAATCAATTAATCAATTGTTTATTCAAATTCTCAACATCAAACCTTATTGTGTTGGAGGAGTTGAGGATTGTAGAAGTCATTTGGGAAATCTGAGATCTCAATCTATTCTCTGCCTCCCTTAAAATCTTAGCTTGTCTAATTTGGTTGCAGTCTCTTTTCTGCATTTCTGCTACTATTCAACAGCTCCTAGCAGAAATTGGTAAAAGAAAATAAGTTGATATGGCTCACAACTTCTTTTGGTGCTTTCTGCGATTCTTAAGCCTGCCTGTCGAAGGGATTTAAAGGATTCCAATAGCTTTACTGTGCAAGGGTGTGCGATGGTTTTTCCTCTTTAAGGCTAATGACAGTCCCATCATGTTTTCAATAGTATTCCTATTTGCTACTATTCAATCTTCAATCTTTTCCCACATTTCAAAACTAAAATATCATAATTTGTATTTGAACATATACCCAAACATAATGTCTCCTGCTGTGAGAGCACACAATTTTGTTATATTGGAGCTTTTGGCATTGAAACTTCTGTAGGAAATGAAAGAATAGGGAGAAACAGAGGATAAACTTCAACTACTTCGTAGTGTAACATGGGCATTTAGGCCAGGAGTTCTGACTGCTTTGATGGGGGTTAGTGGGGCTAGAAAGACAACACTCATGGATGTTTTGGATGGAAGGAAAACAAGAGGATATATTGAAGGGGATATTAGGATCTCTGGATTTCCCAAAAAGCAAGAAACATTTGCTCGAATCTCTGGTTATTGTGGTAGAATGATATTCATTCTCCACAAGTAATAGTGAGAGTCCTTAATATATTCTGCATTTCTTCGTCTTCCAAAAGAGGTTGATATCAACACCAAAACTGTAAGTCCCAAACTCAAATTTTGTATTGCATATTCAATCTTTACATTATTTGGTAGGATTCAATTTTTTAGCACCTCACTAAATCGACTCATTTGAACTGCCATAGGCCTTTGTAGATGAGGTTATGGAGCTGGTAGAGTTGGATAATTTAGGGGATGCATTGGTGGGTCTTCCTGGTGTAACTGGTCTGTCAATAGAACAAAGAAAAAGGTTAACAATTGTTGTGGAGCTTGTTGCGAATCCATCTATTATTTTCATGGATGAACCAACTTCAGGACTCGATGCCAGATCAGCAGCTATTGTCGTGAGAACTATTCGCAATGCAGTTGATATAGGAAGAACCATTGTCTGTACAATTCACCAACCTAGCATTGACATTTTTGAATCTTTCGATGAGGTAGAAAAATTCTGAAATGGTTGAGTTTGATGATTTTTTGTAATATACTTAAGACAGTGATAATTGGTCCATTTGCGGTGCAGTTGTTCCTGATGAAGAGAGGTGGTCAAGTCATCTATGTAGGACCCTTGGCTCTAAACTCTGAAAATGTGGTGTATTTTGAGGTAAGTTCATCTATTTACCACCATTTTTAAATAGGTGAAAGTTAATTAGGATACATTTGTTATTGATGTTACTGAAAATATAATCTGGTATAAGAGGGAAAAAGTGTGTATAAAAGTTTATTTTAAGTTCTAAATTATATTAAATTGTAAACAAATTATTATAAATATTTTTATGAAAATATATATAATCATGATACAAAAAATTAGATTTTAAGATCTAACATAATATAAGTGTTTTGATGAGAAGTTATATGTCATAATATAAATCTCTTACAATCTGAGATCTAAGGAAAAGAAGTTAGCAAAATAATTGCATTGAGACCAAACAACAAGGGAGAGTTCACAACAAGGGAGAGAAGTTAAATTTAAAATTAGGACATAGAAATGCAAAGAGTTATGAAGATTAAATTGAAATCAATTTCTATGGATGTGAATTCATTTATGGTATCTATAAGGTTTTACAAACACCAAAATGAATCAAGGATAACTTCAAGGTGTTATTTTTTTCAATATGGTTTGTTATAGGCTATTCCTGGACTGCGAAAGATAAAGGATAAGCAAAATCCTGCTACATGGATGTTAGAAGTGAGCTCTATTACTGTTGAGCTTTCTCAAGGGATAGACTTTGCAGAATACTACAACAACTCAACTCTCTCTAAGTAAGTACCAGTTCAATTTAGGCTCTCTATCTAACTCATGAATTTTCAATATAATCAAATGATGATGGATGCCTTAATAATGCAGGACAAATATTATATTGGCAAAAGAGCTATGTATTCCAGCTTCTGGCACAAAAGATCTTTATTTTCCAACTCAGTTTTCACAATCTTTCTTCAGACAATTCAAATTTTGTCTATGGAAACAAAAATTGGTCATATTGGAGAAGTCCAGACTACAATTCATAAGAATTCTAACTTCTCAGGGAATTTCAAAGACTTAACAACAAATGTGTTTGCTTCAGGGATAACAATACAAATATCTTGAATATCATACGGGGGGTTTGTATTTCGCAGTGTTGTTCATAGGAGTATCAAATTGTCAAACAGTACAACCTATGGTTGCAGTGGAGAGAACAGTTTTCTACAGAGAAAGAGCAGCAGGAATGTATTCTGCAATGCCTTATGCTTTGGCACAAGTATGCAGATTTTCTTGGCGTATCTTTATGTTAATATGAAATGTCATACCGTGTTCTAATTTTTTTAAACAAATTATAATAAAAAAATTATTTATCAGTTATTAAGAAAATATTAAAATACTTTAGATTAAAGTTTAATAGAGTGATGAAATAGGAATATGTTTAATTATTATATTTATTCTTTTATAAGAAAAGTGAGATAAAATGGAACATTTTTTTTAATTATTTAAAATAAATTTAGTAAGTTTTGTAACGAATATGAAGTGATTTTTAACTATCTTTTTATGAAGTGATAAATTGTGACATAGGTTAAATGATATCAAATGAACAATTATAAAAAAAATGAATTAAAATAGTTAAATTATTATTTTAAGAGTTTAAAAAATTAAATGTAAAAGAGTAAGAGTGTTTAGTTTTTAAGGATTAATGTTGAAGGATAAGTTTAATTAAGGTTATGGTTCATTAAAAATAGGTGTCTTGAGAAGGATATCTTTCGGTGTATTTTACATATATTTTTAAAATATAGGTATGCTAGTTTAGTTATAAAAATAAAGTAGTACAAATTCTTTTAGTTTTATTATTTTTTTAATATTATTGTGGAGTAGATTTATCTTTGAACATAATTATAATTGCAATTTTATTTTTCAAATTCAAATAATTTGTTATTTATTTTGAGTCAATCTATTTTTTAAATTGAATAATTATTTATTAATTTGAGTGCTATAAATATTTTGATTAGAGAATATAATATTGTGTATTTAAAGGAAAAAAAAATATGAAAAATATTATCTATTATTGTCTTGCATTAGTATTGTATGGACATATACAATATTGATTCTTCATCATAGACATCTTGCATGATTCTAATTCTTGTCTTCAATGGTTAATTAGTCCTTGGAGAGAGAGACTGTAGAAGAATAATCATCTCAATCGAATGATTTAAAATCTTGCAATTGCTATTGAAATGTAATTATCACTTAAAACAAAATTCCAACTCTTCTCCATAAGTGACGAAATTCAAGCCCATCAAATCTTCTTTGTTAAAAATTAGTTGGAAACTAATCCAAAATATGATGTATTAAAAGAAGACCCTTCTCCCCTTTTAAGAATCAAGTTTCCAATGCTTTGCAATTTTTTCCAATAACTTATATCTTAACTTGGTTCATAGTTATAGCCTTTGTTGTGTAATGGTTTTAACTAGACTAGCTTCAGTGCATCTTTTAATTTAAATGTTATGTCATTTTAAAATGATCTTTATATGACAAGAGTTCTTGTTAACCATGCTTCATTTTTTCAAAAATCTTTCTTAGGGATATGTTATCCAAATATAGCTCAAATAAATTCTCATTAACATTTTTAACACCTTTATTTATCTTTGCAAGATTAGATTTTCTTTTGTTATAACTATTAAAAGAACTAAGATTCATATTACTTCAAATTCTATAAAGAAATATTTTACTTATTGAAATGTGGAACTCAAGAGTTTCCACACTTCATAACTCAAGGTTTCTTGACTTGACTATGTAAAAACATGTTGTATTCCCTTTTTAAAACCTAGGTGCATGAATCTCAAACATGGTGTGAAAACAGATGTCCTTGTTAGGATTTCCATCCAAGATCATAATAGCAAAACCTTGTGCTTCCACAAAAACACTTGTACACAATGAGCCTAATTCACATTATCAAAGAGATTGATAAAAGAGTTGATTGAAATGTACAATATGACCTTGCATATATAGGCAAGGAAGAGGCAATCCACCTATCATGTGGATTGATAAGTGCGCCATGATGTGGCACAAATAAGTAGACAAGTTTTCTATAGGTGTCAATCTTTGGATCACTTGAAATGTGCAAACCAACAACCTATTTGACCAAGTCATTAACCTTGGTGACAAGTGTTGAATGACTACAAAAGTGACCTTTGAGGTGAGATGAAAATTATTCCAACCCCAAAAGGTATCCACATGATATTTACCAAACAACTAGGTAACCTCTAGAGGCATAAAAGGTTGCACATTCAATTAGATAAGATGTTGTCTAATCTCATTAATGTAAGTACACCTAAGCTATATTGAATAGATAATTTTTTTGAACATCCAGAATACTAAGAGGGGGGGTGAATTATTATTCCATAAAACCATATTAACATCCATTTAAACATTATCTCAATTCTAACTGAATCAGCAAGAAGGAACATAAAAACAAATCAATGCAACCATACACATGAACGACATGATTTTTACGTGGAAAACTCAATGAGGGAAAAACTATGACGAGGGTTAACTCACAATATATTATATCTGGATACAAAATATTACAGAGCTCACTACCAAGACTCACTTTCCTTAAAAGGATCACAACTTGAGTACAAAAGATGGCTAACCACCAAGATACAATGATAGTGGCTCACTGCCAAAAGATTGAACTGATAGGATACACCTTCAATGTGCAGGGTTTAGTTCCACTAAAGCTTAGAATATGGAGTACTGTCTCACACAGTAGTTGCTCAACAAAACTGCACTGATCACAACTAATAAAGCATTTAGGCTCAGATCTTCACTTCACATTTCACATGCATAACCCATGATTTGTATTGCATGAGACTATAATTAACATGCATACTTACTTGTAATTGTAACATCCTCTCCTTTGTTACTATCCTTTCTTCCTTATGCCACTCACAATGTCATCAATTTTGAGAAGTATACAGATTGCCTAAACAACTGTTTTAAATGAACTTGTGCCTTCACATTATAAGAATCCCATATCCCACATTCTTTCATCATAGCCACAAGCTCTAGTTTGGCGGAACATGTCACACAACATTCTACAAGGAAATCATCAATGGTTCTTTAACAAGATAGCTAGAAGTAGGAGGAATTTGTCGTGTTAACTTGAGTGTGAATGTGTGAACCTCAAAATCATAGGACAATGTCATTTTAGAACAAGAATTCCATCTTGTGAGTACCAAGGAATTAGAAAAATTTGCACATTTGGCATCACACAGAGCATCAAAGAAATCTTCACAAGTTACTATTTGTCCATCATGTCTTTGAAAATAAAGATCCATTCCCTTACGAAATCTTGATTTCCCTAATAGGGTCTTGTGCATTCTGACAACTTTTGCGCCCTTCTCATAGACCGTTATAGTATAAAAATTATCCATCTTAATATACAAATGTGGTATGAGGAAATCAATAATTGCGAAGCTTTGCAATATCTACAATTCTTTTAACAACACGACTTCCCATTTAACACATGTGGGTATACCATAGATGAATCGATGTAGTGGGCCTCTAAAATTTGTACCAAGAATTGGACAAGGTGTTTTGTTGGTGCACCCAAATCAATTTCTACATTAGAAAGGCCATTTTGAACTTTTTCTTCTAGAGAACCAATAAATGACTCTGCATCTTCTGAACCAAGAATAATATCAACATGCTTAGAGTCCATATGAATGTTAGATTTTCCTTCCTCATCAATACATGTTGATTTTGTATCTATTAGAGTTGGGGTTATTAATTCCTCTTTGTGGTGGTTTTTTTAGCTATATATTGTGATCAACACCCAACAACCTAGTAGCCTTAGAATCTTGGAGCTCTGGTTACTTTTCATATATCTACTTCCAAGTTCTTAGATGGATTAAATTCAACATCGTTAGGACCCTCTTTACACAACCCTTAGAAAATGGAAGAGTATAATGAATCCCATGTATCAAATTTATAGATATTATGGTTAGAGCATTTCAGTCTCTTGGAGTTCATTGTTACACCCCAATTGTGTAGTTACTATTTACTATTACTATGTAGGGTAAATATGAATGTAATGTGAATTCTAGAGATGAATAAATTGTGCTTGTACATTGTTATCAATGTGAATGTTATCTCATTTGTTGTTATCTCATTTGATGTTATCTCAATTGATGTTATTTCAAGGAAAAATACTGCATATATGTGAATGGATGGTTATTTCAAATTATTATTCTAACTTTTGAGATGTTTTATGTATACTACATATGTTGTGAATAATTGATTGTTGTGTCCAAGTGTTAGTGGATGCAGGTATATGTTCCATTCCTCTAGGCGGAGGGGAAGTATCACTTAGGAGAAGATCTTGGTCGGGTAACTAGTAAAAGTAAACTACCTGAGCATACACACACCACATCAGAATGATTGAGTTGAGTCAGTTTGTGGGAAGTTGGAAAGTCATCCTTAGTTGATATGTCTGCATTGTAAGAGTCTTGTTTACTACTGCATGCATTATTGGGTGATGTTTATCTGTTGAGCTTTTAAGATCTTTCTTGTACTATTACAATCATATTGACAAGTGGGATGTACGTGGATTATGTGTATATATATGCACATACATGTCAATGGGATCTAACGAGATGTATATATGCACATGTATAGATGTACCACATGTAAATACTTATCAATATGATGGTAATTGTGAATGGCTACATATGAATTGAATGTGAACATATACACACACACATGTATCCATATGTATATGTGTATCAATACACACATACGTTGGAAGATGGACATGCTTATACGTATTGATAAAATATACCTACATATACGTGTACATCGAGGCATATACTTTTATACATATATACATATATATGCATACATTCATATATTATGTTTATTATATGTAAATACTATCTTGCCTATACTCATATATATATATATATAGACAATTGAAATATCATCATATCATGCATTTGATTTTGATTAACTAACTTTGATTCTTCCTTGATCATTTCTTTACTAACCAATTAATTGAATAAATCAACTTTATTTAATTAAATCCTAATGTTCTTCCTTTGGTTAAATAAATCAACTTTATTTAATTAAATCCTATTGTTCTCTCTTTGATTAAATAAATTAACTTTTATTTAATGTTCTTCATTTAATTGAATAAATCAGATTTATTTAATTAAATTACTAATCTTACAATATCCTCTCATTTGATTTAAATAAATCAAGTATCTAAATCAAATGTCAAATCAAACTAACTTCATCTAAGTTAATTAATCCTAATTAACTCTTAACACTAATTTCCTCCATTCCTCTAGCTTTTGCAAGTTGCACATGTAAATCAATTTATTTGATTTATTAATTCCTCTATTTCCATTCAAATATGGCATATCCTTGGAATATTCCACCAATTTGAAATCTCCCTCCCAAAGGACTTTTGTCCTCCAACATGGCATTAAAGGCTCTTACATGTCCTTTTCTTGAGCCAACTTGGCATTAACTCCTCTTACAACTCTTCTTGCACAAGCCATCTTTTGAATTTCAAATTCCACCTACATGCATTTAACATGCACATTGTTCAAAATGTGCTCCACTCTCCTTCATTAGCATGTTGACAAGTGGCACAATGCCATTGGTCCTTTTTTAATCCCACATTCCTCCTATTCTTCAATCCTCCATCCTTATTCCTTATAAATAGAGGCCTTCTCTATTGATTTGGGGGAGAGAGGTTTATGCAAGTTTATTATCCAGAATTTCATCCAAGTTAGCATATAATTTCTCCATCATAGCTAGGTTATTGGCATTTTGCATCAAATCATCTTGTTCATCACACATCCATCATCAAGCTTATCAAGGGATTGGGAAAGGGATTCTTTCCACATCAAAGAAGCCAATCCCCCTATGGGTTTAATTCCACTTACTGTACTTTTACTTTGTTTTTGTTCATTGTGTTTAATAATTTATATTATATTTATTATATATATATATATAATGTATATTACATATGATATATATATTAATGTTTATATATATATACATATACATATACATATATATATATAAATACATGAGGGTATTTAAATATATATATATATGTATATTATATATATATATATTTAACATATTATGTATATATTAATAGAAATCAACTATCACTTATCATGATAAAGGTCAATATATAAAGGTTCATTATAGTCATTTAAGACTATGTTATCAGAGGCCAGTAGAAGTAGCTTATGACTATTTTGTGAAACCAATTATCACTCATACTGTCACACAATATGAAACACTTATATTGCATTTTGAGTTGTTGTCTTATGTCAATACAAGCATGGACTTAATCGACGCCTATGTTTAAGATCAAACCTTGAATTAGTAAACATACCTACCATGTTTTCTACATCTGTCGATGAATTTGTTAAACACATTTAACATCTTAGTCGACTCATTCCATAAAACAAGTCAATAATGCTTGGTGTTATGAATTGGTAGTTGATTGTTTCTGAAGGCAAGGAAACTGCACCAACAATGAGGAGTGTGGATGAATTTGGTGTCACCTTTGGAAACCTAATTGTTGTAGATGTCTATTACATGAGACAATTCAAATTGAGCATATGTAGATTTGAATAAGTCTTTTGATTGCTGTTAATGTTGCAAGTCAACCTATAGGTGATTTTACTAAGTATGAACTTAGGAAGTTGCCACCTTTTTGTTGTTTTTCATGTGTTGCTTTGCATGGAACTTGCTGCCCATTATCATGCCTAAAATGTAGGCTATGATGTTACCAAGCTACTCTATAAATAGTTGAGCCATTTCATTTGAAGGGATGCATTCTTTCACAAGATTACACATCTTTGCATTCTTCTTGCAACTCTTTATACTACATTATTTCCATCCATACTCTATTTTATATGGTGAGTGAGAAAGAGAGTTCTATTTTATTGTGAGGAAGATTGCTGTTGAGAGAAGCTATCAACTTGAGAGATAGAGTTTCCTTGTGACATTCTAGAGAAGCTGGTTATCAAGCTTGTTGCTGTTGGAAAAGGCTGCATTGTCATTTATTTGGATAAGTGATAATATGCATGAGGATCTCTTCTTCTTTGTTATTTTACTTATGAATGATATGTCTTCCATGAATGCTTGAGTTGTCTTTTCCAGTGTGTGTATTAGAGAAATTAGAGTATCTTTGAAATGGAAATTGAAGTTTTTATGTTGTTTTCATGACGTGCTTTTAAATACTCCATAATAGGAGATGGGTGTTTATCATAGGTATTGTATACTAGGTATGATTGAACATGAGACCTGCACATGTGATACACTTAGCTAAGTTATTAGTTTAACTAGGAAAGCATGTGTTTACTCCTAGGATAGTTAATCCAGTATGGGAGGAAGCTTGTGTACTTACTTGTTAAGTAGGTTTATTCCAAGTATGTAAAATGGTGATAGGTTATCTCTGGGATGATAGATTATCCATTGAAAGAAATACCTAGCTTGTGTACTTACTTGTCAAGTAGGTTTATTCCAAGTAGATTAAAATGGTGATAAGTTATCTCTGATATGATATATTATCCATTGAAAGAAATACCTTTATGTAGTTTAAGATGGCCTTAAGTCAAATTGGCCCTAAGGAGTGTATGTGATAAATGACCCTCAGTAAAAAAATACTGAATGAAAGACTTTGGCCAAAGTAGTGTGATGAGCTTTGGCTCCACTGTTAGTTCACCGTGATCTAATATTACATGCTAGTCCAAGATTGTGGGATTACAAGTTCTAGTTATGTAGGACACAACACTATGCTCAGTTGGTTGTCATTATCAGTTACTCTACCAATCTCTTCATTGAAGGGAAGGGCCATCTATTGGATGATAGATGTGCGAGGACCGCATTAAGAGTTCGTGGTTGGCGGAAAAGTGCTTGAGTGATGTTTCTCCTTTACATCAGGCAAAAGAAGAACCAAGATTTGAAAGGAAGGATCTTGGACCATCTTACATCTATTTGTTCCAAAGCTCATTGAGCTATGTATGTAAATGTATGCTTTCTTGTATTGTTGTAACTTATGAAATTATTGAAAAGAAATGGAATCCATGTTGTATTATGTTATGTATCTTGATTGAAAGTTATCAATAAAGAAAATAATTTTTTTTATCGCAATGACTTATTACTTAGTTAAGTTATCAAAAGATGAAAAATTAGAAATTTTTACTTCATTCAAGGGTTGGTATGTTACATTCATAATGTGATTCAGGTTATATTTTATACTAGGCCCTTTTCTTCTATGTTGTTTACCTCTAACCTCTCCTTTGAATTTGCTTCATATACAACATTCCCCTTCACATCATAAGGCATTTCAATGTTATTATTTGTGTATGAAATGCCAGTTATAGTAAGTTGCACATTGGAGTATAATATATAGAGAAAGACAATATAGATAGCAAAAGGGTCCAAAATGGCATGTGAATGAGATCCATTATTAGAGTTAGTAACTAAAGAAATACAACTTTGGCATGATAAATATGCAATAAGTAGCTGCCAAACAGGTTGTCCATGCACAAATTCATCATGTCTTTATTGAAGCCTTTCCAACATTTCATCCCCAACTCCATAATTTTTTTTGAAATGCATCCCAAATTGAAGTGGGTAGTTATCAGATTTTGATTTCTCACATTTTGCACTATGACTAGAATGAGTCAAGGAGCCTCTAGAATCACCCTAGAAAATTGATCAAACATTCTCTTGAAACCATGAAATTGCACTAACATGTAAATCAATGATATGGAAACATGATTTCCAAATTTTTTTTCATGAAGTAATAAGGATTGCGAGATATTAATGTTCAAAATAGCTAATCTAGCCTTTTTTGAAACTACACCTGTCAAAAACTAGCTGGAACTCACCAAAGTGCCATCTTGAAAATACTAGATCTCTTCTCGGAAAGCTATCACTTGGGGAATTAGTTAATTTAAGTCCAATGAACATGTGTGCTGAAGGTTTCTTCACCAATCCATTTCTTTCACAAAATATTAAAGGTCAAAGTTGACTCTTTTGAAACTTTTTGGAGATGCGGCCATCAAGACTATGAAAACTCCATTTGCTTTTGATTTAGAAAAAATATCAAATGAAATGCTAGGGCTTTGAAAATTTGCATGAAGGTATATTAACATGGGGATAATATGAGACACCAATTGGTTTGTCATGAAAATCATCCAACTCATAAATGTTGTCCTCCAAAGTTGACCTCCCTGGCAGATTTAATAATGTGTAGACAATAAACTCTTCTAGAACCCTCCAACTTGGTGCTTCAAAACCCTATCAAATTTGATCGTAGGAAGCTAAAATCAGGTGTACACACTTACATATGGCAGATAAACATGCTTTTCAAGTGATTTGGCATGGAACTGAACATGCTTCAATTTATGATTTTCCAAAATAGGTTATTGGAGTAGATTTCATAGGTGCATTTCTGAGTGCTGCAATCCATTTTTCTCATCATTGGAACTCCAAATTTTGCCAAAATTTTTCCAAAATATGAAGGTTCCAACACATACCACAATCCTCTTCAATTTATGCAAATAAAAGGAAAGTTATAGAATGAAAAGCATAAAAGATGGTCTACCTGCTTACAACAATTTCATCTCAACATTCACCATAAGAAAGGAAGTTAAGACAAAGTTGTAGACTACTTGAGTAGACCTCCAATAACAACCCAAACAATAGTGTTAGATTCTTGTGGTCACCAAACATCATATTGGCCCTAGTTGTATGACACTAGCCTTGATTTTGATGACACGTACAAAAGGATAATAAAAGGTAAATGAGTCCCTAATTTTTACTTTCAAGATGTAATTCTTTGTCAGATGGTTCACATAGGTGTTCCTACTAGGGAATAACAAAATATTATATGGGAAGAAAGACACTCTGGAGTAGGAAAAATCCATTATTATACTCTAGAGGTTTTTTTGCTAAAACTGCATCATGATGTCACTTCAAATATTTGGTTTTATACATCTTGTGCCATTGCAAAGCCTAAAAAGTACAAATAAGGATTTTATATGAGTCTTCCTATTCTTGATAAGACCTAACACTCAAATTTGATGGAATTCATATCATGCCTTCCCACTACCAAACTTGGTCATGACTATGTGTATGTGGTGGTAGATAAATTTTTAAAAATGGTCATCATGGTAGCATGCAAGAAGGGACCAATCTTTTCTTTGAGAATGTTTGGTTCCATTTTAGTTTGCCAGAAAGTATCATCTCTAATAGATATAGTAAGGTTTCCATTACTATGGGCCATGATGGATGCTAGGTTGATAAACTCTACCATATTCTATCCATAGAAAAATTAGAAAACTAAGGCGATGAATTGCATTATCATTCACATTCTATGAATGTATCATTTAAAGCATCCTTGTACATGGGATGAACTTGTACCATATATATAACATAGTTTCAAATCATGAATTATATGGCTCCATGAGGTACAATCTATTTGAGGCATGTCTTGGGTACCAACCTTTGGCTCATGTGGGTGTAGCACTACTAGTCATGCTACATAATCTATTACCACATTTTGAGAAGGAGATAGATAAGGCATCAACGTTTGTTGAAATGATTCATAATATCCAAAATCAAGTTCATGAGATACTACATCACACCAATTATAAGTACAAGGTATGACATAATAAGCATCATACACTCATCAATTTTAGGTTGGAGACAAGGTGTGGATTCATCTACATAAACAATGGCTTTAGGGACCAAAAAGGAAAATTCATCCTCTTCGATATGGGCTATAAACCACCCTTAAAATATTGGTGAAAATAATTATGAGCTTAATCTACCAATACTTCTAAGACTGCATCCTATTTTCAATGATGAATTGTTGCATCCATGTTTTTCACCATCATTGGACACCTCATAGCTTGCTAAGAATATCCATAGAACATAATTGAATCTAGAAACCATCTTTCCCCTTGTAATTGATTAGGTTACTAATGTTTTGTGTTCTTTTCAAAACATTAAAGAAGCAACATATCCCTCTCTATTACATGGTATAGGTTAGACAATTTCCTCACTAGGGAAAGTGGCTCATTAAGGATCAAATTTAAACATGGTCTCGTTATTTTCCACAAAGCAGATGTGCAATGGGGTCTATTGCCTCTCAAAGAGGAATTTAGGTGGTATATGCATAACCAAAGATGGAAAATATCATAAATCTATCTTTTTAGTATTTCTATGTTTCTATAATTTGTATTTTTTAAGGCCTTCAGAGTAGAATTGGCTTTGGCGACACTTGTTAGCTTTTATAGATACCACTAATTCTCTACCCAAGATTATGTTTTGATAGCTACCAAAAACATTGTAGAACTCTCTACCCAAGGCAATAATTATGTACTCATCTAATGCCTTCTTGTGCAAATCTCTTGAATGTAAGCTTTCCACATTCACATGCTCCTGCATGTCTCCTCCTCCTCCTCCAATCTTATTCTAATACACATAAAGAGAATAAAAATAACTCTAACTATATGATGAAAATCTTTTTAATTCTATAATTCTAATTATTCTATTAAAGAATACTTAAATAAAAAAAATTAAAAAAACAAATTGAAAATATTCTCTATTAATTTTCTATACACATTAATTTATTTAAATAATAAAAATGCATATTTTATATTATATGCATATAATACAAATGAATTTAACATAGCTATACCATCTTTATGACAACATGCTCCTGCTTGATTAATATTGAAATCTTTATGCTTCTAGTTTTTAAATTTGTAATATAGTAATTAAAAAATATGTTGATTGAATAATATGTTTAATTTACATTCGAGAGAAATATCTTATTTGAAGAGGATAAAGCTGAAATTGTCAATCAATGATTGATATGAGTCTACCGACTATTAAACAAATCAATCGTTCATCATTTTTCGCAATTTTTTTTGCTGCTTTCCCCTCCGCTCCTCCAAACTCTTGCTCATTGTGGTATTGTGGCGGTATGGTGAACTCATTATAGTGAATGATAGGTAGGCTTAACCAACACACTCTAGCTCACAGCCGAGGTCAAAGTGTTATTTCCGTTTTCCCATTTTCTCACGTCAGTCATGGTTATCACTGTCACGGTTAAGTTTAAACTTTTTTCAAAACTCTTTCTCCCGCCCAACCAACAGTCACCGTCATTGTCTCCCGCCTACCGTCAACTGTCCAATCCATTTTCAACGTGGATGTCGAGGGCTGGAAATTGTAGGGACGAGTTTCCAGTTATGAATTCAGCACAACTCTTTACGCCACTTCATTGCAGAGAGTGTGCAGGGCGTGATCACCCTCTGGCTACCGCTAAGCGGTACAGGGAGAATGTCGGTTGCGGGGCGTCTTCAAAGCGATTTTCCTTGACAATATATGTGGGTGGTGTTGGCATGCCCCGTATGCCTCCACATTTCTCTTCCCCTTTCTGATCTAGCCTTCGAGAGATAATATTTGTGCCAACGAGTAGAGCTAACCAATTAATCTTCTTAGCATGCAAATATGCCACCGTATAACCCAATATAATAGAGGTTTGGTGCAATTTTATTTGATGTAACTTCCTTTCCCCATAGAGATAATTTTTTCCTTTGTCTCATTAAATCTATGAGAAGTTGTTATTGCTCTTCTAAGATGCAAAAGACTTTGGGGTCCTTCTACCATAATTCAAAGCTTCCATTATTATTGTTTTGAATGAGAAATTTGGCAACTTTATCACCTCATATCTCTTTTGTGATTTGTTGAATGCAAACCATATCTCAAATATATGCTAGAAAAACAATAAATAAACAAAGATAGAGGGCACAAACCCATGTATTTTTTTTTTATCTTTAAAATTTATAAATATTATTTATCTAATTAATTTTAAAATTCTATATTTTATGAAATGAGATAAAATGTATATAAAAATTATACACTTCATAATTTCGGTTTTATATATTATTCACTCATTTTAGTTTTCATTATTGTAGCAACTTTAGTTTATAGTCAACCAACTCTTGAACCCTTTAAATAATTGTCAAGATGTCAAATCAGCCCAACTTGTCTAATTTTTATTTTTGAAAAATCTCTGGACTTCCTAGAAATATGTTTCAACCTATATGCTATTTCAATCATAGTATTAAAAATACCACTACTATGATTGTAGTTGCATCCATACATAATGAACCATTTTCAAACATCTAATAGTTCACTCTTGTAAGAATTTTATATTTTAGAATGGCTACCATTTGTACTAAATTAGTAAACTGTAAGTTGTTTGAAATTTTATTATCTCTTTAGATATCTCTCTAAATCTCTTATCTCTATCATAAGATTTCTAAATATCATTGGTAGTATTTTTATATAATTGTAGATGTTTATTATATTATGAACATTTTTGAAAGAGATGTTCTTTTCTTCCTTCAATCTTGTCAATGTTTAACTTTAATGCTTGCTATCCACATGTTGACCTAAGCCTACTTAGGCATGGAATTTATTGTGTAGGTTAAATATCTCCTAATATTTTGCCTTGCTAGATATTTGCTAGATATTTGCTAGATATTTTCTAGATACTTTCCTCATACCAAGATATTTCTCCTTTTTAAGGAGACCCTTGACTATCTAATACTATGAGGAGGAGCTTATGCATTATCTGTGCTTGTTTTCTATCTTTGTGATCTATAGGTTCTTTCATGGTATCAGAGCAGAATAGAGAGTTCTTAGGCCATATAGTTTTTTCAAAGTCAATCTATTTGGAGGGCGTAATCTTGGTGTAATCTTGGTGTAATCTTCCTTGCTTGCGTTGAGAATTCTATCCTTTGTTCAGTCAAATCCTCTACCTCTATTCACTTCCACTGTGATTTTGTGTTGAGGGCGTGTATGTCTCTATCACCCAGCATGATTTTTGATCTATGAGTTACCTGCAGTGAGGCTGCGATTTAACTCCTGGTCGTGTTTTAATCACTGTGGCTACGGATTCATTAGCACAATTTAGAAGGCCCACTTTGGGGTGTGTTTGCAAACCATATTACCTTGTTGGGCCTTCAGCTTTGACCTCGTTTGGCCTCTATTCTCCACAAAGGCTTTAATTGTTGGTTGTAGGTGTGATTTTTGTTTTATAGGCTAGGAATCATCCATTGGACATCCATATCCACCTTCTCACGGAATCATGGGTTGGGAGGCTATAACAAATTTATTTCCATTCAACAAAGTGATTTCTTGTTTTGCGGGGCGATTTCCTTGATGCTTGGTGATTGGAGGGTTGGAGAATTAGATTTGTAGTAAGTATCTCACCTCTGCTACTACTTTTTGGAGGAGGAGTCATACAAAAGGCTGGAAAAACCCGCGTGGCAAGCCATTATGCTATTGCTTAAGAATTGGAAAATTTTGGCAATCCGATTGGAAGCATTTGGACACAAAACAAAGACCCTTTGCACTTGCGTGTGTGCCCCTTCACATCACGCACACCTTCCACTCACCCCTTGACTTCAATGGACTCTTTGGTGTCAGGCTCCTTAATTAACTCCTCCAATCTTTTCTCCTGCAATTTTGTTTGCATGCCATACTAGGCATGAATTACAATCGAGGGAGTGCAATTCTCATCTTGGGTATGATATTTTATGATTGTTGGGCATTGTGATTTGTAGTGAGAGGACCGCGATTTGAGGGAGGAACATTTGCAAGAGAAGTGGCTCATCACGTAGAGGATTATGACCACCATTTGGAGGTGCATCCCTTAATCTATAGGCTACGCCAATCTACTCTCCACAATACCTTTGCTTAGGTCATGTAAGGTGTGATAGAAGATGTGATTTTCTTCACTGACTTCTTCTTTTGCAAATTTGGTCAAAATACCATGTGGTTTGGTGGTTTCACTTGGTCTGCTCATTGGACCTAGTCAAGTCCACTTCAAATTTCTTTAACATTTGTTTGATATTATTTAGTAAAATTTTCTTCTAACATTTATTGTCACCCTTGCAAAATTATTCTTAACTATTAGTGGTTAATATTAACCATCAAACATTTGCTTATACACAAAGGGGGCTTTCGTTTTATTTTGTAAACAGGAGAGGGAAGTGCAAGTTATTTTGTCTTAGTTAAAAATTTGTAAAAGAAAACTCAATCTTTTGCAATGAATTTGGCAAAAAGGGGGGTCATATGGAGTGTTTAGCTCCTAATTCTTTCCAGCCATGAGGGTGTTGTATTTTCTATTGTCCTCTCTCTAAATCTTTTAAAATATTTTATTTTTTCCAAACTTTGTGAATGCAAACTTTATTGGTGTAAATTTGCAATAGAGTGAAATTACATTTTCAAACTCTATTCAATGATAGTGATTTGGCACTAAATATAAAGTGCCTTTTTTACCATCATGCAAATATATGCACTAAAATAAAGTGCCAAACAAAGGGGAAATCAAAAATATTAAAAAAGGGGGGTCATCTAATTTGGGGGGGGGGTTCTTAATCTATTGATTTTCTATTGTCTTAAGGAATTAACCTATTTGTAATCATGGGATATAAAACTCATTCTTCTGTAATCAAGCTAAACAAGGGAAACTATAAGTCTTGGTGTGAAGGCATCCTAAAACATCTTAGGTATCACAATCTTCTACCCCATTTGTATGGACTTATCCCTGAACCTGCTAATCAATTTCAGAAGGATAAATGGGTCAATAAAAATGATCATATTGTTGGATTAATCAGCTTACATATACCACATGACACTTTGATTGTCATTATGGATATTGTGGGTCCACATGCTTTATGGATCAAACTTTGGGAGATGTATGGAGACTCAAATGTTTCTCCATTCCCACATGATCTTGCAATGATCACAAATGATATCCCACATCATGAAGAATGTCATGTTGACATAGTGGAAGTCTTCATTCCACCTCCAACTGTTGCTTCATTAGTTTTCACAGTTGCTTCTTTGAAAGCTTCAAGTACTTCTTTGTAGTTGGATCACATTAGTCTTCCTAGCATTGTTGATTAGGACACAATCCTACTTGACATTTCTTGTCTATTTGTAGAGTCTCGCATTGCTGACTTGGAGGCACACATTGAGGACATCAGTCTTTTATTTGATGACAGTTTCGATGAATCTGCATCACCATTGGTCTCTTTGGATATTCATGCTCTACATCTGTCTTCACATGGTTCTGGATTTTCATCATCTTCATCTATTAGGCATGCACCTGATTTGATTATGAAATCCTTCGGCATCGACATGGGAACACATGAGCACACTTCAAAGACATCATGGGCACCTTCATCATCATTCTTGGATGAGCTTCAACTCTATTCAAAATCATACATACATCTTATCACATGGGAAGATATCCTACATCTTCAGTTGGTTTTGTAGCA
>VDFB02387275.1:0-11534 GCA_007258455.2 Sequoia sempervirens
TATATATATATATATATATATTAAACTAATCATTTATTTATTGTGTAAAGAATGATGTCTAGATTAGTCACATGTGTTTATTTTTCAAAATAGTTTAAAAATAAAAAGTTATTTAGAAAATATCAAGTTTATGAACTATTTTCTTTAAAAATTAATTAATAAATAGAAAAACATGCTCAATTATTAAAAAATTACATATTTGAAAAATAGACATCAACATCCATAATGAGTTTGAATTTCATCAAAAATTTATAAAAAAAATTGTTGTCACTGATCATATTGCTAAAGCTGGTTTTTATCTTTCTATTAACATGGTCTTGTA
Source organism: Sequoia sempervirens (assembly GCA_007258455.2). NCBI lineage: Eukaryota > Viridiplantae > Streptophyta > Pinopsida > Cupressales > Cupressaceae > Sequoia > Sequoia sempervirens. The sequence goes on from VDFB02387275.1 coordinate 323, forward strand.
TTTGCAATTCCAAGGCTAAGGATTGTGTTCCCATGCATGTCTCGAGCCTAAAATCAAACCAAAAATTGAGGTTGTGAATTTCAATCTTTTTGGAACTCATACCCATTTTAAAATGAGTACCTGTTCCTAAAATATGGTGCAACAATGTTTTTGATTAAAAAAGCGAGGAAAGGGCCTTGATCCCATAAGTTAAAAAATCATAAGATAAAATGAAGAAACAATAGAAGGGGAAGTAGACCGGACCAAACAACTAAAGAGCACGCAAGCCCAAAAAAATAAAAAACTAAGGAACTGAAAAAGAAAAAAAATAGGAAACCACAACACCAAAGCTAACAGATTAAGCTCCACTCAACGAGGAGGGAATCCAAGGATGCTTCCCAATCCTCCTTATCTAGCAACTTGTCATCATTTTTGTCATTCTCACTTTGTTCCCCATCTCCTTTAGCTCTTTTTTTTGTTTGATGGTTTTGGAGTGGCCAAAAACTATCCCCATAACAACCTTATTCATAATTCCATTAGTGAGCATTATAATTTTTAAAATGAAATTTTCCATCCATTTCATCATTGTTTTTGTTAGTTTTGAGCTTCTTTTCCAACTTCTCCACCTTGGCCTAGAGATCCTTAATATCAAGGTAGGTGCACAAAGATGAGGGCCCAAAAAGAGGTCTTAAATGACCACTTTTTTCTAAAATCAGGAAATACTGACCTTGGATGAGAAATTGAGGATAGTTACACTCAAAATTTTAAGATACAAAAAAAAGGGTCATAGTGCTTTGAATCTACTCTCTAAACTACTAATTTTATTTGAAAATGGTAGAGATCAAGGGGTTCAAAAAAGGGAGCCACGGAAATTGGTGAATTTTTTGTCAAAAAGTATAACACAGTGTTTGTTCTAGCTCTCTTAAAAGGTTAAATTTTTTTAGAATTTTTATTTAATCGCTTCGGTAAGAAATTAGCTAAAAGCATGTAGTTTATGCCCAATTTTTTTGATAAATTTTTAATGAATATATGATTTTTTACTAATTTTTGAAAGTGGACACATCCTAAAAAATACAAATTTGGTTGTGCTACACCTATAATTTTAAGAACTAATTGAAAATCATTTTTTTTTAATATGTGTAGAATTGACTTGTTATGCCTTGCATAACCACCCCATTTTCTTTTTGATTAAAATGGGTCCCCCTTGTTTTTTCCTTTGGTGTTTTTGTTCTAGCTTTGGAAGTTGTCTTTTTCCTTCCAAGTCTTGTTTTTATTTGTTTTGTCGGGGTTGGGTTTTGGATCAGAACTATCACCTTGCACCTTCAAAAGTGCGAGTTCTCATTTCCATCCTGATTCTGATCCCTTTGTTTCTTCCTTGTGATCTTTTTGTTTATCAGAATCGGGTTTCAGAATGAAACTGGCACAAAGAACCTTTCTAAGGTTTGAGTTCCATTTTTCATCCCGACTCTGATTTTCGATTCTTTGTTTTTCCTTGTGTGTTTTGAAATCAGGTATTAGACTAGAATCGAATTCTTGGTTCCATCTCAATCTTGATTCCCGCGTCCATTGTTCCTTTTTCCTATCAGGTTCGGGTTTCAGAACTATTTCAGAACCTTGCGCTTGTTGAAGGTTCTTGTATTGAGTTCCTTCCCAATCCCGACTTTCGACTTGCCTTTTGTGCTTTTAATGTTTTGCAATGGCTCATTTATGACTACTGCCTCGATCCTGAGGCCTAGCCTACCCTGCATTTATGGTCGTTGGTTCGTATGCGCAAACTAGTTTATATTCCTCTGTCTCTCAGTTTTAGCTCATTATTGCTTTGTGTTTTCAACGAAACGAGTCAGAGCGGAGCAAAGGATTTATGCACATAGGTTCAAAGTTTGCTGATTTTTGATAGGGCATCGTGGATTTTTGTGTTGTGATTTTTTTGAGGTAGGGGGTGTTCGATTATTTTTTTTTCCTCTCTTTTTCTCATTTGCTTGCTAGTGTAGTTTTTCCCGCTTGTTTGTTCAAGCGTGTTTGTTTTGTCTCTGTTCACTAGATTTATCATTGCTTGTCTCTTTGTTTTTATTTTATCATTTGCTTCCTTTGTTTTGTTCCTCTTTTGGGGTGTTTGTACTTTTGTTCTTGTTTTCATTTTTGTTTTTTTTGTCGTGTGTGCAGGTTTCTTTGTTCTCACCAAAACCCTGGTTGTCTAGGGTTTCCATACTGTCAACCTTTACAAATTAATGTTGGAACCCTAGGTTTTTCCCGTGTCTAATCCCCGAAGCTATCAAGTTTACCAAGTATTGGGTTGGTCTATAATTAGGGTTCAAACATTTGGAAGAATCCTTCAATCTCGATCTCAAAGGTTTTTGATGTTAAAAATTAGAAAATATTTTTTATCACCTTCATTTGATCGTGTTTCAATTTTGATTTCTGCATAAGCTACAGGATTGGGTTTTAGAACTAAAATTTAATGGTGCATCGTCATGTAGTTGAAAGTTCTTAGCATTGTTCTGACTCTAACTTCCGACCTTGTGTCGAGATTGGACATCAAAATGCAACCCTATCTTGTTCAAAATTATTAATTTGGTGTCAAGTTCCAACCTGATCCCGACCCTTGACTCTTTGTCAAAGATCGAAATCAAAATGGAACCTTAAATTTTCAATGAGCTTCCTTCAGAACATCGAAGGGATCATTATTTTGGTCTCTCCGATGTTCGGTTGTCTCTCTGAACTTTCAACTCGATTCCGACTTTCGACCTCTGATCGGGATCAAAACTTGGAGTGAAACTTGAACTAGTTTTGTTTGCAAAGTTCCAATTCTAAGTGTCGACCTGATCTTGACTTTTGATATGCTTTCTCTAAGGCTCCAATGCAGAATGCTATCCTGATCCCAATTTTCGATAGGCCTTTTTGTAGACTTCAAGTGCTTATTTTCAACCCGATTCCGATGTCCGATAGAATGGTAAGGGGATTTTTTAGGGGTCATGTTCCAAGTTCCATCCTAATCCCAACCCCCGAAGTGTAACATACCTCATCTTAATACTCAAGTAATCTCAATAATTTTACTAGAAGGTAAATCAACTTAGTAAACATGAGAGAGGAATTTTTTTTTTTTTTTTGCATAAGCAGAAGAATAAAGTATAACTTTTCCAGATAAAATTCAAACTTGAATTCACATGTAATCATAACTAGAATCAAGATAATTCCTTACAATATTCATTTATATCACATAAGATACACTTAGCATAAAGAATAGTTTTACCTCATAGGTTTTGACTGTCATAAGCCAGAACATGGAGTTCACTACATCTGGAATGTTGATCTCTATCTTCACAAGCCTCAGAGAGTCTACTGCTATAGAGGGAGAGCATCATCCGAGTGATTTTCCTCCAACCACGGACTCAAGTGGTCCCCCATGCACTTCCTAACTGGAAGTGACCCTGCCCTTCTCGAAGAGTATAGATATAAGGAACTGTCAAGTTTCTCCATCTCAGTCCTAGGGATGTGTCCTACAAAACTCAATCGACCATACAACTCTAGATCCCTTCTAGCTAAGTATGATCATTCTGATTGGTCATGCCATCTAGACACTCACCTCTGACTTGACTTGGAACTGTCTCATCCTATAGTTTACTTACTTTAGTTGGTACTCTAGACACAAACTAGTTTGTATAGAAAATCCATTTTAGCCAATCTGACTTAGAACTAATCCTTAATCTAGGATATTCATTCAATGTAAAAATTTAGGTATTTCAAACCTTTAAAAAAGTCCCTTATTGCATCCTTGCAATACCTAGGGTTTATGACTTCCTGTCATTTTACTCTGCAGATTCAATACCCAACATCTTGATGTGTTAAATCGAGTTTTGACATTATCGTAGAACCTCTTAAGGTATTATAAAGACTTCCTGCCTTGTTCTATGGTTTCTCGACCTTTCATTGTCAACCAATATACATATATCTATACAATGTCATATCTGACATAAGCATTACATATTTCCTATATCCTCCTTATTTCAATACTAGGGTTTAGCTTCTCTAACCCAATACATGGAAATATCAAACATCCTTGTTCTCCAAAGATAATAGCATTAACGAAGCAAAGCATAAGAGCAATTACTTCTAGTCTTACCCAAATGACTTAACATTTCTCAAATTCACATTTCATATAACATGAATAAGCACGATATCCAAGGAATATTCTCATTGATATATATATCTTAATCAATGTCGTTACTTCTCATGTAGTTAGTACTTCGACTAAGTTCAATCCTTCAACCTTAATAGGTTAGATTCGTAAGAGATAATAAATTTCTTCCAACTTCCTTGTCTACTCAATTTTATTCACATTCAAATAAGGATAGGGTATAAACTCATATGATTATCATCCTTTAAATAAGTATGTCGCATATACCTATAAGAACAATCTCAAGTACAATAGACATGTAGGTTGAGTTTCGGTCTCCCAACATCCCCTTCTCAAAGTTGGTTATGACAATGATACCAAGTATTGGAATAACAAAATTCCTTTGTACACATAGTTCTAAAATAAGTTCATTAAAGGCTACAAGATCAACATCAATACATTGGAAAGATCTCTTTCTCTCTTGAGAACCATGACATAAGCAACCAATGTTATCAAAGGCTATCTAGGGTTCCACATTCGCGGGTCACCCATTTCCTTAACATGTAATACAAAATTGACAAGAGGAACTCTATTTCCTACAAAGAAATCTTTTTTATGTTGCAATCTCCTTACTTCAATATCATGATGATATTTTATAATCCAAAAAGTCCCCTGAGAGAACTAGCAAGATTTCATCTATAGTGCTATCCTGGTCTTTAACATAGACTAAAGGATCTAATAATCCTATACGTTATACAATAACCATTCTAATAGAGCTATACGTTATACAATAACCATTCTTTGACTGGAGTCAATCGAATAATCCTAGAAGTTCTATTCACATATCAATAATTACAATCCTATTGATAATCCAATGTTCACTATCTTCATCTTAAATGAATTATGAACTCATACAAGTGTTTCCTCGATACCCTGAATAATCTAAAACATAGTTGTTTAATTCTTTACGTGTTATCAAATCTCCAATATTGGATATTCCAAAAGAGATCAATATCTCTCTATTGCTCTCGATGAATGGGTTTCTAGCACAAGTTTGTCAACGTATCCATTCCTATTTCTCATGTTTGGAAAGTAGAGCAATCCGAATATCTTTATTATTGCATAGGCACTCCAATGAGAGATTCATCTCTGGTTATTGTTGACCACACTAGATATAAATTGGAATGACATAATGAATTTAAATGTTAGTGTCGAATAGACTTTAAAGCTCAAGATGTATATCAGTATACATGAGGACACTCAACTTTACGTTTATTTCAAGACTTTACCCTTGTCTTTGAGACTTTATATCGCTTAGGAATTTCCATTTCCAAAATGATGCTTAAGCTACAAGAGTTTATGGTGAACACACAGGGTAATAGGGCCGATTCATACTTGAGCAATTCTCCCAAACATACTCAAATGTTACATTTTATTGGCTCCTCCAGTCTGTGATGACCTTCTTGTGATTCGTCACAGCATTAAGTGTCTTTCCACTCGCTTGAGCTTCCTCCTTCAGTACGCACCCACCCATATGAATGGTATTCAGTAACTACAATGAATGCATGATATGTACCAAAAAGGATTTTTCTCCAAATGCTTTCGAAACTTCCAGCAAATGACATTCCCGCCCCAACCCTTATTCCTGCCACTTGAAACGCACACAGGAGATGGATCTCTCCCACAAAAAAGTGTCTTTTTCAATTCTTATTGTGCACTCTCCTTCACTCTCACCCCAAGAGGAGTCATCTCTTAAGCTATGGTATTTTTAGTGTAGACAGGAGACGAGTCCTAATATTTTTGTCCCATTAACCCGCTGTCATACTATCACAAGCATATTGATTTAAACTTATTTCTTGCAAAGCTCATGTCCATGAACAAACCAAGGACTCTTTTCTGCCCTCTCGCCCCCCCCCCCCCTCTACACACTCTTCCCCGATAGTTATCAACTATCCCTTCTCTTGATGCCTTCCCCCATTGTAACCGTTTCTTGATTAATAGTTAAGGCCACTACCGGCAGTTGAAACAACACTCCGGCACGTGTGGGTGACTCAGCAAGTGACAACGACCAATCATTGATCATGCCATCATGGGTACGAGTTGATAAGTGTGGAGATTTCACTTAAATAATTAGTGTTATCCTTCCTAGCATGGATATTATTCCTTTTCCAAAACCTTTAGTCAAGAGGTAAATAACTTTTTTTCATAAATCACAACAATCGTTTACTATCATCATCTTCATCACAAGGAGTCAATTCTAAATTATTGTTTTCTTTTACTGGAACCATTTTTGCTAAGCCTGGTATCTCCACCATGTTGTAAATACATAGGAAAAGTCTTTGCCTTAAAGCGAGTTTTGCACACAAGCAAGGTGTGGAGTAGTTGGTCCTTTTGACCTCTCTCCCATAATCCTCCATTTTCTCCTAATAGGAATAAAATATTCTTATAGATCATGTTAAGCATGTAAATACATATGTCAATAAAGTATTGCGTAAATAATGCATACTAATGTCATTATTCATTATTCGACAAGATGTGTGAATGGGGTCGAGGTACTCTCCCCCTCATAATTTGACTCAACTAGGTTTGCTAATTAACACCAACGCAAGACTTAAGATGGCGACAACCTGCTATATTCCTTGTATCTATACCCTTCTCTCTAATGATGCTCTCCCTCCTTTTCTCGGAGGGCGGAAACCTGATTCCTGAATGCAACTTTCCATCACCAACTAAATATTAGTGTATTAATAATCATTTCATAATCCTCATGAAGTCATCACATCTTGACAACTTTTAAACACATGACAATTTTAGTGAAATAAACGTAACTCAAGAAAACATTGATTTCTCCAGACATTTTTCCTAAACATCTAATCATTGAATCATGCGTAATCATCTACTAATTACTTCAAAAGTAAAAATTAAAACAGATTTAAAGTTGGGGATGTAACATATCTCTCCCCGTAAGAGTCATTGTCCTCGATGATCCAATCCATCAGAAATCTTAATAAGATAAATATTTTGTTTATCCTGCAAAAGCATAAGAAATTTAGAATATATTTGATATAAAATCATGGTAAACTTTCCATGGCATTTTACCCTTTAGATATCGGTCCCACTAGACCTTGCATTTAAGAAGCTTGATCATGACCACTCCCTAGTCCTGTACCTATAAAACATTTTGAGAATATAATTATCATCTGTTATATACTTTCAAATGTAATTCATATAAAGCATTTTACCTCCTGGTAATTTCTAAGAATAGAATGATTCTTTAATCAATCGAATTGATAACTTCAAGAATTTTTTAAGATTCCTTTATTTCAAGGAGCTAGTTTGGAAAACATTCCTTACTTTATGAAACTTTTCTATCTATTATCATCTTTCACTAGTCTCTTTGATTGGTCTGACTTGTTTATCCATTTCTAACGAGATTTCAGGACTAATGCTAATCCTATCTTCTAGCTTACCTAGCTTATAAGAGTTCGACATCTTTTCCCATCCAATGTCTCAAATGGAGTCACCTTGCTAGCTGAATTATAGAAGTTATATCAAACACCATAAAAGGTGGATGTCTCTTTCTACATGTAGCAAACAACTACTTTTAACATAGGTTCACCAAGAGAATTATACCAAAGATTAACAACATTAAGCATGTAAGGTACAACTATTCCTCATGTAAGATACAAATAGTAACATCAACCTTCACTTTCTAGCTGAAAAGGTTTTTCACCAAGTACCAATTTCATTTATTTCATGCATCATCAAAATAAGTTGATAAGTAAATACAAGAGAAAGGATTAGAATTCCTTTTCTAGTTCATCTATCCTCCAAGACTTGGCATGCCACTGAAAAGAGGGAAAGCATCACCTGGCTATTTCTCCTTCCAACCAAGGTCTTAAGTGGTTCCTCCGCAAACTTCGTAACTGGAAGCGGTCCTACCTTTCGATGAAAGGTTGTGTTGGAAACCCTCACAGTTTCCATTTGAGCTCTGGTGTGTACCCTCACGTAACCAACTCTATCGCAATACTAAGGATACCCTCCTACTAAGTACGACAACTCTAGTTAGCTAAGTGCCTAGAGTACTGTGAACTAATGAGTGCACACTGTGGCAACGACACTCACTATGGCCATAGTTTTATATACATATGCTTTGCAATCCACATAGTAATGGTTCACCACCTTGCTCGACTTGGAGAGACTATTCAGTTGGGCTTAATGGAATACCTGTCCACCCACATACCATAACACAAGGTTCAAAAGTGATATTTGCATAAGACCTCCTTCAGATAACTTACATATCAATTATATAACCCTAAAATGGTTTGAAACCAATTCCTTTCCATTCAAGGTTTCTTTCATCTGTAAAGCTAAGGACATATCAAGTGCTTTGTTACAATTTACTCCCTTACACAATTCCATCAGAGGCCCATCCAGGACATGATAGAGAAGAACATTAAATCAAACATAGTGAACAACCAAAAAGTTCTTGTATAGCCACCACAAAACTCAACTCAATATCAAAATATAAGTTTTGAATTTCAACAATAAATCAAAGAATGAGCTCTTCCAACAATAAATCAAATTTTGACCAACTGGCCATAAGATAAACAATCTTCAAAATTCGGTGGCTAGACCATTTCAAAATAAAGAATAAAACAATGACAATCCTTGCCAGTATTAAAAGGAATTTTACCAAAAATCCAAGGAAGTGTCACAATCCAGAAGAACACTGTTAATGCACTATGTGACTTGACTAAGTCACTACAAGGGAGTAGATTGTTGCACTATATTAAGTCCTTAAAACTTTCATCATGCTCAAATTTTGCAAATAATATGGTTATATTAGGATTTACTCCTATTTCTTGGAGTATCTATCATTCACCTGTTAGGTGATATTATAAGATCATTTTATAGCAACACACAAAGATTACAATTGGAACACAAACTTCTTTTCTTTGTTCCACATTATAAAACTCTATTCCTTACTTCACTGAATAGGTTACTTGTTAAAACTTAAACAATTTGACTAAATATCTTAGTGATAATTACATTCACCAATGTGGTTGTACTTTCTAGCTCTGCCAAAAGGCAAGTACTTAGTTCTCAACCATTTTCAATATGCAACCATAACAAAAGGTTTTTTCTCTTGGAGTTTTAACTCCTCAATTTTCCTTCTCTTAGCCATTGACTTGGGTAAGTACTGGGAAGATAGTCTTCCAAACAGTTTCCTTGGGTTTTTTTTTTTTCTTATGCCGATGCAGGAATCAACCAGCGTTAGCCTTAGCCCATCTACTAATGTTTAACAAGTTTTCAAGTAATCAGCTCATAGGTCCATGTGTTAGACCGGTTTGCTCGATACCATATGTAGCATACCTCATCTTAATACTCAAGTAATCTCAATAATTTTTATAGAAAGGTAAATCAACTTAGTACTTAAACATGAGGAGGGAATTTTTTTTTATTTTTTTTAACATAAGCGAGGAAGAATAAAGTATAACTTTTCTAGATAAAATTCAAACTTGAATTCACATGTAATCATAACTAGAATCAAGATAATTCCTTACAATATTCATTTATATCACATAAGATACACTTAACATAAATAATAGTTTTACCTCATAGGTTTTGACTGTCGTAAGCCAGAACATGGAGTTCACTGCATCTGGAATGTTGATCTCTATCTTCACAAGCCTCAAAGAGTCTACTGTTACAGAGGGAGAGCATCATCCGAGTGCTTTTCCTCCAACCACAGACTCAAGTGGTCCCCTGCGCACTTCCTAACTGGAAGTGACCCGGCCCTTCTCGAAGAGTATAGATATAAGGAACTGCCAAGTTTCTCCATCTCAATCCTAGGGATGTGTCCTACAAAACTCAATCGACCATACAACTCTAGTTCCCTTCTAGCTAAGTATGATCATTCTAATTTGTCATGCCATCTAGACACTCACCTCTGACTTGCTTGGAACTGTCTCATCCTATAGTTTACTTACTTTATTTAGTACTCTAGACACAAACTAGTCTGTATAAAAAATCAATTTTAGCCAATCTAACTTAGAACTAATCCGCAATCTAGGATATTCATTCAATACAAAAATTTAGGTATTTCAAACCTTTTAAAAGTCCCTTATTGCATCCTTGCAATATCTAGGGTTTATGACTTCCTATCATTTTACTCTCAAGATTCAATACCCAACATCTTGATGCGTTAAATCGAGTTTCGACATTATCGTAGAATCTCTTAAGGTATTATCAAGACTTCCTGCCTTGTTCCATGGTTTCTCGACCTTTCATTGTCAATCAATATACATATATATATACAATGTCAAATCTGACATAAGCGTTACATATTTCCTATATCCTCCTTGTTTCAATAGTAGGGTTTAGCTTCTCTAACCCAATCCATGGAAATATCAAACATCCTTGTTCTCCAAAGATAATAGCATTAACGAAGCAAATCATAAGAGCAATTACTTCTAGTCTTACCCAGATGACTTAGCATTTCTCAAATTCACCTTTCATATAACATGAATAAGCATGATATTCAAGGAATATTCTCATTGATATGTATATATATATCTTAATCAGTGTCGTTACTTCTCATGTAGTTAGTACTTCGACTAAGTTCAATCCTTCAACCTTAATAGGTTAGATTCGTAAGAGATAATAAATTGCTTCCAACTTCCTTGTCTACTCAATTTTATTCACCTTCAAATAAGGATAGGGTATAAACTCATATGATTATCATTCCTTATATAAGTATGTCGCATATACCTATAACAAAAATCTCAAGTACAATAGACATGTAGGTTGAGTTTCGGTCTCCCAACATCCCCTTCTCAAAGTTGGTTATGACAATGATACCAAGTATTGGAATAACGAAATTCTTTTGTATACATAGTTCTAAAATAAGTTCAATAAAGGCTACAAGATCAACATCAATACATTGACAAGATCTCTTTCTCTCTTGAGAACCATGACATAAGCAACCAATGCTATCAAAGGCTATCTAGGGTTCCACATTCGTGGGTCACCTATTTCCTTAACATGTAATACAAAATTGACAAGAGGAATTCTCTTTCCTACAAAGAAATCTTTTTCTATGTTGCAATCTCCTTA
>VDFB02387276.1:0-24576 GCA_007258455.2 Sequoia sempervirens
ATGCATTTACATAAAAATCTCCAATCTACCTTGTCGTACGCCTTCTTAATGTCTAGCTTGATCAGCATGCTTGGTTTCTTAGTTGATTGAATTGAGTGGATAGTGTCTTGGGCTATGATTAGTCCATCCAATACGGATCTGCCCGGCACAAAACCTATTTGCTCCTCAGATATAATTGTGGGAAGGACTGATTTAAGTCTGTTTGCCATCACTTTGGACATGATTTTGTATAATGTGTTACACAAAGAGATGGGGCGGAACTCATCCCATTCTTCTACATTTTCTTTCTTTGGGATGAGAACGATAAAGGTGTTGTTCACTTCTCTAAGCAATACTCCTGAGTTTGTTGATGCCTCCATAGCCTGTATCAGATCATCTCCCAGAATATGCTAGCATTTTTGAAAAAAACTTGTCGGGAATCCATCCGGGCCTGGGGCCTTGTCAGGATGAAACTCTTTTATAGCTCTTTCCACCTCCTCTTTGGAGAATTTCGCATTTAGCATTTTGTTTTGCTTTGTTGTTATCAGCTTTGGGATGTTTTCCAATAGCTGATTTTGATTGGTTAGGCATGAACCATCCGAGGTGTTCAAAACGCTCTTAAAAAAGGAGACCGCACTCTCTGCAATCTTGACCGGATCCTCTTCACTCGAACTGTCAGCTCTTTTGATGCTCCTTATCCTGTTGGCACTCCTCTTGTATTTAACTATGCTATGAAAGAATTTAGTGTTTTTGTTGCCATCCTCTAGCCAAATTTCTCTTGATTTTTGTCTCCAAAATATCTCTTCTTTTGCTAGGATGTCTTCATATCTTTCCATCAAAATCTTCTCCTTACAATAGCTCTCTTGATCCATCCCATCATGAATGACTCCTTTGTTGTGAGCCCACAACTCAGCTTCCAGATTAGCTTTCTCGGCAAAAATGTCCTTGAAGTGTTCTTTGTTCCATATTAGCAAGTGCTTTTTTAAAGCTTTCAACTTAGATATAAAGAAAAAGAGTTTGGAGCCCCCAAAAAAGTTCTTGTCCTTCATCCACATGTTTTCGAACTTAAAGGGGCTCCTTGCCGGTTTATCATCCTTGCAACATTTGAGGAAGACAGGAAAGTGGTCTGATCCAGAGCAGGGGATCACAGTGGCTTTGATGTCTACCTGAATTGATGAAAGATCCCCATGAAGAAAGAATCGGTCAAGCTTTTCTGCAATCTGAGTGGGTCCCATACACCTGTTATTCTAGGTGAAAACCCCCTCCCCTGTTTCAAACTCTATCAAGTTGTTTCTGTTGACCTAGCTCTTGAAATTGACCTAGGAAGGAGAAGCACTCTGTAAGCCCCCCCTCTTGTTTGCTGAGTGAAGGATGGCATTGAAGTCTCCGCCGATAAGCGTGTGCTCCACATTTGATCCATTCAACAGGGTTTCAATTTCAGCCCAGACTTGCCTTTTCTTCTCTGTCAGGGATGGACCATAGACATTAATGAGTTTTATCCTCATATGAGGACTGAAGAATTGAACCCTTCCTGCTATCCAATTGCAGTTACCAGCCATTGCCTCAAAGATCACCTTCCTGCTATCCCACAGAATCGCAAGCCCACTTGAAGCACCACTCGCTTGTATTCCAACCACGCTCTAGCTACCTAGCTTCTTGTTGAATGAGTCAAGGTCCTTTATGCTCAGTTTGGTTGCTTGTAGTAGGACAATACTCGCCTTTGTTTCCTATATCCTATGCTTTACCAAGTGCTGTTTGTTAGGGGCGTTAAGGCCCCTAACATTCCATGTTAGAATCATGGCGCCTGGGGAAGGGGGCCTCCCTTCCCAGCTTTCATTAATTTAATTAATTTAATATTAAAGTGACTAAAAATAAAATAATATTAAAAAAAGTCACTTAAAAGAATAAAATAATAATTTATTCTAGAAGCTTCTTGAAGTTACTTGTGAATTCTTTATAAGGAGCTTTTGGAAGGCATTTGAGATCATCTTGACTTGAATTCATTTCTGATCATTGAAGAGCTTGAGAGCTTGACATATTCTGAGGGTTTTGTCCTTCTTGCATTGCTGGTTTCGGTTGTGTAACACCAACCCTAGCTAGTTTAGAGTGGAAGATATCTCAGTCTTCTATATTGTGCAAAATTGTGGCCAAGGGCCAATTTTGAATCATACATTTGGAGAATAATTTCTGTGGTTTTCTTAGTCCATTAGCAGCCATAGAGAAGGGACAACTTATTCATTCCAGCTTCATCCTTCATCAAATATCATTGAAGGTTGCATATATTGTTGCTAGACACATTGGAGATTACATACATCGCTGGAGGAGGGCCGATATTGAGCATATTTTATACATTTCATGCTTGCTGATCTGAACAGGGGCGGCCATAGATGAGGGGCGATTTTATGTCTAGAAGCCTTAATAAATCCCAAGAAAATCCATGGATCATCGTTGGAGGTCTAAGAGTTGGGACGCAGGAATTTTGAAGACAAAGAGTGCACCAGTAAGGAGAATCGAATGAATCTTTGAGGCTGCTATCTTGTTCCAGGTTCCACCGATTTCTTCTAGTTGGCATTACTTTGGTTTGCATTGAATAATAAGGGTCTGCATTTGTTAGTTAGAGTGTCATCTCAGTCCTACGCATTGAAATTACACAAATCAGATTGTAAACAACGTATATCAGATGTCAAGGGGCTGCATTGAAGTGTAATCAGATTTGCATAGAGTACTTTGTATGCCAAGTGTCTTGGCAAATCCATTTAGATCATTGGCTGAGATAATTTCATTGCATTTTCAGATTGTATACACTCTTATAACATTGCAATATCAATAGGGAGATACAAGGAGTTTGATCACAAATTGTATGACAAAATGTCAATGGCTGTTTGCATGTCAATTGTTTGATAAAATGCCTTTCTCATATAATTACATTGTATTAATTCTAGTTTGCATGCCAATTGTTTGTAGAAATGTCTCTTAGCTGTAGGTTTACATTTTGCATCCATACTTCATGTATTTGCATCTAAAAACCCAAAAAGAGTTGCACTTTCAAATCAGAAATTTGCATAGACATTTTAGAATTTATTTCCAAGCATTTGAACAACATTTGCATTCATCAAATCAAAGGCAAAGCAATCTGAAATCAATTACCAGCAAATTGAAGATTGCATACAAAGTGTTTGTCAAAATTCCAAAGGCAGAAAATCAGTGTTTTTGGATCAGATTTGGCAAGGCACTTTACTATTTCAAATCATGAATTCCTAATTGGTTTGAGTGATGTCTGTGCAATTTTATTTTTCTTTTGTCCATAAGATGGTGTGCACCTTTTCATAATTTGAAGGTATGTTATTGATTGCCACCACCATTTCTTGCCAGTATGGTGATATCACCAAGTTGAAAGGAAGATTGTTGGCGTAAATGCAATGTCCAATTTTTTTATCAGCAATGTCTCTTGCTTCATTTTGAAATACTTTAACCAATGGGCCTCTTTTGTGAGGAGAGGGATCTTCTTTTTGGATAGAAAGTGTCTCCAAGAAAGGATGTTGGGAGGCCATTATTGAAGGAGAATCTTTAGGTGGTTTCAATGATATTTTCTTTGTTAAAGGATGAGATGTTGATTTTGCTCTCACTCATAGCATCAACTTCTTGTTTTTTAATGAATGCAATAATTTTTTCCCTTAACAACCCCTTATTATTTCTCCCTTCATATATTCTAATTCCACACCCATTTATAACACATAAGTGAGCTTTCACTTGACTATATGAACTCTTAAATTGGATCTCACATTGATTATAATTCCAAATAAAAGCCCCACCTCTTGGAATTTGTTCGAGTATCATAACATATTTCCATACAGGAAATGCTTGATCATAATTAAATTTTTATTTGTCTCAAGGCTCATTGAACTTGAACTAGTGGCCATTAGAAATAGATTGCCATTATAAGAAAATACAATATTTTAAATTAAAAAAAAAATGCAACCATGCAAGATATATAAACAAATAAAAGTTCAAAACAAAACCCAAAAAGTATTGTAAAAAATCTTGAAACTTGTTTCTTTTTTTTTAAACTTGAAAAATTCATAAAAAACTTGAAAAAATTTGTTCAAAAATTGAAAGAATTCGTTAAACTACTCACCTTAGATCAATAGATGTCCTTTGTGCAAGCTAGATTCATCCCCTTGGCACTTTGCCATCATTCTCATTCGAAAAAACCCAACTATCTTTTAAAATGCACAAATGACAAAACAATAATGAGTTTGTGTGAAATAGGTTTGTTTTTGTCAAACAACAAACATAATGGGTGTGTTTTAAGGTTTTAGGCACTTTTTTAGGTTTTTTAAATGTTTAAATTTATTTTTTATTTTTCTTTTCGACTTTTTTTTAATTAAATCTTGTTTGTTGGTTGTTGAACCAATACTCAAACTAGTTGGGTATGAGACCCTGGGTACAAGAATTGAGTAGAATATATATTAATGTCAGCTAGTTTTAAGTACCTTGTAGTTCACTTGGTATACATTTGAAGAATGGCACATTGAGCTTTGATCTTCACTAACTATCAGGACCTTGGGTACAAGAACACAATATAATAGATATTAATGTCAGCTAGTTTCAAGTACCTTGTAGTTCACCTACTATCCAATTCATCCACTGCTTCTTATGTATTTTTCTTCATAGGTAAATTTAAAAAGGGATTTTTTGGGGCCCTAGAGCTTTGATAGAACTTTTCTACAATCATGTTTCAAATGTTCTACCTAGGATTTCCATGAAACTTGACTTAAAAATCTATGTGGAACTTGAAATCAAGAACCATGAGAAACATTATAAATAATATGTTTACATATTTCGAACACTAGGATAGAGAGACTACAAAGTGAACTTTGTCTAGAAAACTGATCAGAAATAGAGTAAGAGCTGTATGATCCAACATGTGCATGGATTTGTATTCTTTAGACAGCTCAAGATAGGGAACATCAGTTTCATTTTGAATCAACAAGGAGTATTTGTTGAAATGAGTATGATGAACAAACAATAGATGATAATATCAAGAGTGGAACATTAAAAAATATTCAATAGAGTATAGTGTATGCCAAGAGAGGTCGCATCCAACAAGGACCATTTTATGTAATTACATTGTCATACAGCAAATGACATAAAAGCATCTAGAAGAAACTACCTAATAGAAACTAGCAAGGTGGGACTACTGTACCATGAGTAGCTAGATGAGACATCATGTAAGAGTTGTTGATTCAACCCTGCAATGGCCCAAGGATCACCTGCAACCAAAACAACTTTTCATAGAGGAGAGAAGCAATTTGATTTGCTATGAAACCAAATAATTCATTAGATGTAAAATGAATAATGATATAGTATATAATGAAGAAATTCTTGTTGTAAAGATAAGGATGAAACCCTAGGATAGAATAAGATTATGACACATTTCCTAATCTGATGACATGAGACATGAGAAAACAAATGACCTAAGTAAGCATAAGTATGCTAGTGTTAATAGGACTTACTAGGAAAGTAGTTAGGTAATATATCATGTTCACACCTGTGATGTCCCCGCTCTAGTCAGTTGTCAGGAGCAGTGTGTTAGCCTATCTCTTGGACCCTTGTAGGCTAACAGGTTTGGTTAGAGGGTCAGTGGCCTTCTTTGGTGGGCTTTGTCGTTCTCATCCTTTGAGTTCAGTGATTGGCTCACGGCAGGCTTTGGCAGTTCAGGGGTTGACAGCTTCTGACGACACGTCATTATGTGGGGTTATGAGCGAGTTATGAATATTTCAGTGGATTAAAGTGTTTTAATATATTTAACGGAATATTATGATAAAATATTCGATGTATTAAACAAAGGAACGAGAGTTCCTTATATAGATTTACAAGACACGGTGTTTCTAAAAGAAACGTTCGTAGACTGAAGACAAATTAAGAAACTATCTAAACTAACTAAAGACGACTGAGATGACAATTAATATTACATTATTTAATATATTTAATACCCTCCCTTAATGGTCATCGTTCTAACTACCCACAGAAACAAAGAACGTTCTACCATAAAAAACAAGACCCTGCCACTGACTTTGCCATTGGAGATGAGTCTGCCACTAACTCCCTCAGAAACTGTAGAACTTCTGAAAACAACCAGAACTGATCACAAAACATCCAACTTGATGTTGGGTAACAAAGTTGTCCCTCCCTGTAGCTAGTGACTTAAAAAAAAAAAACAACTACCACGATTTTGAGGAAAAATCGGCAAACCCTCCAAACTTTTGCAGATGAGCACGACTCTCTAGAACAGACTGCAAGAAACCACAATTTTTGAGGACAAAATCGCAAAACCCTGAATTTGAAGTTCTAAAGAATCATTTTGGAAAAGCGGTAAAAACCACAAAAGGAATCAAGTAGCGACATGGAATCGAAACCACGGATCAACGCCACAAAACATGGTTTTAAGGAAAAAGCGATAAAACCTTCATGATTTTGAGGGCAAAAATCAGGAAAACCTAAAAATTCTAGGAAAAAATATTAAAAAAACCCTCAAATAATTTTAAGGAAAAATTAAACCAATAAATAATTTTTTAAGGCTAAAAATTCTAAAACCCACCAAATAATTTTTTATGGGACAAAATTATAAAAACCCATCAAATAATTTTTAAGGACAAAATTATAAACCCACGAACTTAGAAAACCACCTTTGAAAACCCACGAACAGTGAAGGTTCAGGAAAATCCCACCACAAGCCTTGGTACAAAAAAACGTCATAGAAAATGCGAGCAGAAACCCGCGAAATACAAGTCGCGGCTAGGAAAAATCTTGATCACAGAAAATTGCAGAAAAAGTCATCCAAAATCGCGGCCAGAAAATGGAGCCCAAACCAAAGATAAAATGTGGGCATCCAGAGTCAAAACGTGATTTGAATCATGCCTAGAGGTTGCTTCCAGAAAAAAAGTGGGCAATAGAAGACTAAAGAAACGTGTTTACAGAAAACGCGGCCAGAAAAGAATGCGTGTAAAAACGCGAGCCAAAAGTTCTTCAAATCGCGTGCCAGAAAGAGGTTGGATGCGTACAGGAAACCCTCAAAAAACACGATTCTGGAAATCGCCCAAAAATAACCACGAAAATAGAAAGAAGAGAAGCCACCCGCACACAAGCTCGCCCAGAAACACAAACGTGCGGGTCAAAGAGATGCCAGAAATCCACGAATTCTGAAAACGCGATTTAAGCACAAAAAAAAATCACGATTCTTTGTAAAAAAGAAACCACAAAGCCTCCTCAAAAATCTACTCCAATAAGACGCGCATGAAAACACCCTACAGAAACCCTTAGAAAATTTCTACAAAGAAACTCTTCAAAAAATCTTCGAAAATATAGCACGATTTTTCATAAAAAATCGTTCAAAAATTTTTTGGAAATAATTCCAAGTAACTAGGGCACGAAAAAAATAAAATTCTAAAGGCTCGTCACCCACTCTGATACCATGATAAAATATTCGATGTATTAAACAAAGGAACGAAAGTTCCTTATATAGATTTACAAGACACGATGTTTCTAAAAGAAACGATCGTAGACTGAAGACAAATTAAGAAACTATCTAAACTAACTAAAGACGACTAAGATGACCATTAATATTACATTATTTAATATATTTAATATATTATAAAATCAACTTGATTTTATAATAAAGTAATCACTTAAATTTATTTAAGTGAAAATTAAAAGCACTTTAGTGAAATATTTCATAAAGTGATTAATTGAATCACTTAAAGTGGGCACCCAAGTATTTTAATGAGGACTATTGGAAAGGTGATTTAAATATGTTCTAAAATATTTAAATGACACCAAAAGTGGCGTCACTTCTTGGGATGTGTGCCTTTTGGCCTTATAAGCAAAAGCAAAGGAAATTAGAACTCTATTATTGATTATTCAACATTTCTCTTGGCTTTGGCTTTGCTTGCTTCTCTGAGACAAGGGTTTCAGGAGTTTGTTCATCTTTGGAGAGCGACAATTCTTCATAGATCTGTGATTGTGAGACTGTGAAAGATTAGTTGAATGATTGCAACCGTGGGGGCTTCAATTTAGAAGTTTCTACAGTGCTTAATCAGGAATTTTGGTGCAGTATTTAGTAGATTTCAATAAGATACAGGAGGGTTTGAGAGTTGGCGTCTTTCTTCATCTGGCAGACACTCCACCTACATGGCCGTACTTTATGTGTTGAGGACGTGGCTTCCTTATTGAAGTGCGTGGCTCTTTTCTCAAGGGCGTTTGGAGTTTTGAGGAGAAACGCCTTCCTTTCTGGGAGTTTCTCAGCTTCGTCATTGGCGCCTAGCCTCTACAGTTCTTTTGCCCCAGTTTTCAAGTGGAAGAAATCATTCCATTGTCTCCTACGCTTGGATTTGTCAGTTTCCTTCATTCTTGGCTGGCAAACTGGACATTTTTCTTAATAAAATAATTTGGAGCATTTCGGGTATTATTGAAACATGCAATCTCTTTGTTATGGTTATTTAATACCTTCTACAATTTCATTTTGTCAATTCTAGCTCAGATTTGAGTTTTATGAGCAATTATATGCTGCGCCCCTTCTATTTCTCCCTAGAAACTTTCTTAAAAAAAACTTAAAAAACACAAAAAGATAATCAAAACAATAGGGGTTCGAAGAGGAGCCAGTTGGGCTACATAGGGAGAATGATAAACTACAAAGATGCACTCTTGATGAAAGATGGATGGGTCCTGAGTACAAGGCCATGATAGGTACCTATGTACACATAAATAAATCTCACAACTAGAGAAAAATAGAAAACTTCATGGGAAAAAACTCCTCCCCAAAAGAGAAAAAATGCAAACAAACATGTACATGTGATGGAAGAAAGTAGGAATCAAGATGACCCCCTAAGGACTACTTTTGTGTAATGTCCCCTTTTTCATGAGCGTTGGAGTTTAGAGGAATTAGCATATTCCTGATCCTTGTAGACTAATAGGGCATGGTTAGGGGGTCCTCTTGGCAGTTACCCAGGCATTGGTTGGCTCATTGGATGCATTGGATATTCATTTCTCATGATATTCTGGCTGCTGGATAACATAACATGTTTGAAAACATAATGTTGGATAACACATTGTGTTAGAAAACATAGTGTTATATTTTATATTTGCACTTTATGAGTTATATTTTATATTATTATAATAAAGTGTAAATATAATAAAATATTATACTATTTCTGGAAGCTTCTAGATTGTGGGCCGACCTCTTGGTGAAAAAGGATAAATAGGGGAGGCCAGCCATTGTCTCATCATCTAGGAATTGACATTTGATTTGAAAAACTTGTTTGGTGAAGGAGCCAGCTAGGGTTTCTACCATTTCCAGCCATTGGGAACGGAAACTATCATTGGTTATGCAATTTTGAGGGTGTGAAATATCATCTGAATTATTGCTTCTTTGTGAGCTTCACTTCAGGAGTTTAATTGGTGCCAATATTGTGGCCAAGGGCCAATTTTTGCCGAGTTAGATTGGAGGTTCGATTTGGAGACATTTTGTGCTTGGAGTCTTCATCAACTTTTGTTATCTAGGGTCGATTAGCATCTTGCATATTCTGATATACATTTCCAGACTTCATTTCAGTTTTGTGGAAGCCACTACTTTGCCTATATCTTGCTCATTTGGCTTCGATTTTACAAGGGGTTTGGAGCGCACCATTCTTGGAGGTTTGAAGATGATTTCAAGTGCAATTTGAACAAGTTTAGAGGCTGCTACCATTTATATCAGAGGTCTGATTCTAGAACAGGGGCAGCTGGTCAATGAGGTGCGATTTGCAGCTAGAAGGTTTAATGAATTCCTAGAAAATTCATGAAGTACTGTTAGGTGTCTATGAGAAAGGGCGCTGCATCTTTGGTGGCAAATTCATCTTGTAAAAGGAGAATCGAATATTTTTGTCAAGGCAGCCTTCATTTCCAGGTTTACATCCAGTCATTATATCTCAGTTTATTAGGCATGTAATCTACATATTTAGTCTTGCAAATTCAGTCATCTAAGCATTATAAAATCAGTCATTCATTGTTGCATTGGATTACTTCAAGTTGCTGCTGTAGATGATCATGGGAATCAGACTTTGGCTCATTTTTGCATGTTAAGAGTTGCTGTAGATGCATATGAACATTTATATCAGACTTGGCATTGTATGAGATGATATTGTAAAGCCAAGAGTCTTGGCTAATCTATGTTTCTTGTATGCAAATTGCCAATCAATAAAGGAGAGAAAGGTTGCTAGCCTAGTGTTCAATGTAATGTTCATTTTGATTCAAATGCTAGTTTGCATGCCAATTGTATGACGAAATGTCACTTGGCTGTAGGTGCATGTTTCCCATTTAGAAATCATGTATGTGCATTGTAAAAGATCAAAAAGAGTCATCCTTGCATTTAGATTATAGTTTAGTCATTGTAGCATTGATTTATAAGCATTTTGAGCATTTTAGCATTCTCTCTCAAGCATACAATCAGATTAAAAGCACAGACCAGCAAGCAATAACCTTGCATCAGAAGTGTTTGACAATATTCCTTGAAGGTTAGAGCAGCAATTTTATATCAGAACTTGCAAGGGATATTACATTTTGTCACTAATATACAATGGATATCCCCTCATAGGAGAGAAAAATAAAGACTGTACTCCCTCAATAAAGAAGTAGGTCCTATGCCAATGATGAGAGCCTTAAGATCGAAAATGATCCACTACTTGCAAACAGCATTTCTCCTCTTGGGAAGAAACAAATCTATTGTAATTGTAGAAGCCATTGCCATAATCTGCAGAAGTAGGAAACCTATATCCAAATGTGTGTCTCTAAATGCAATTTTGGTGTCCTCACACTGGAAGATGTCTCCTCGAAAACAAGAATTGAATGCTCGATTAGAGAAGTGGTGCTAGGAGAGGGAAAAATCTAAACTGCATCTAGAAACATAGAAGATGTGATGACGTCACTGCTATCAAAGAGATTATGCAAATTCTCTGTAATGGCTCACCCCTTTTGTTTGGTAATTTTTGTGATGGTTTTTAATTTGGTTGATGTTCTATTTAACAAATTGAATGAATATCATTGCATGGATAATAACAACTTCAAGAATAGAAATAAGCATGAACATGAAGTCACTTTCTAAGATTATTTGCACCTATCATGATAGAGAATTACACAGATTTATATTTCAGACTTAGCAGCAATAACTGAGCATAGTTGGGACTGTTACAAGATTAATATAATCATGAAACAAAGGTAGCAGCACCCAGATTGAATTTGCAGACTTAATAGACTTAACAGAAATTTATATCAGCAAGTTACAAAGGGGGTTTGCACCATGCTTAGCTCAAAGACAACATAACACCTTACAGGAACTCAGATTGCAACGACAATCCCAGACTCACTATACCAGCACTTGGTAAGACACAGTAATAACAGTAAGACTGAAACAATAGATTGAATAACAATTTCTGAGCACTGCAATGTTTGTAATACATGAGCAGCAGTTTCAGACTTGATAATAATACACTTTCCTCGCCTAGGTAAATGATTGCAGACTAGGTTACTAACAAAATACATAAGTAGAATATGCCCAGACCTGATGAACACGCTACTAGCAATTAATAAAGAGCTCGAACTGCTTCATGAATGCTCCAGAATAGTTGGAGACTTCATACACCACCTTCATAATCGCCTAGTCCTCACTCTCCAGACCAGACGACCCCCTTAAGAGTTCTACAGGTTAAAGACATGTGCCAAAATCATCTCCAGAAGAAACGACTCAGCTTAGGAGTCTCATATCAGGCACATAGGCACCAAAACGCCTTGTTAGTGTTGCAATGCTTGACTCAGATGTCTCTGGAAATTATCACTGCGAACTCAAAACTTCTTTGCAATATTCAGACGCCCAGCCACAATCACCTAGAAGCCACGCTCCTGCAGGGATAAATCTCTGAACCCAACATACAGGAATACAGGATTTGCAATGAACCACGACCTTTAGAAAGAACTAGTAGTTAATAAATTTGGCGCTTAAGACAATATGATAAGCTCAGGGGATGTAACGCCATAGAGGCCAGCTGATGATATTTGCCCAACACCCAAAACCCTTACACAATCTCAACTCTAAATAAGATCGATATGCTCCACTTTTGTCATTGAAAGTGACTCACAAAAATTGCATCGACGCTTTTGTAAAAAGCCTAAGTGACTTCCTCCACAATCTAGTTAGGGTGGATCTTTCACCACTGAAACCAGAGCTAAAGATGAGGGTTTCCATCCTCAACCAGTTGCAAACAATGAATTGGAAACGATCCAGCAGAGTCTCCTTAAGTTTTTAAATCCATCATAACCAAATGAGAGCCAAAAAACAGATTAAATAGAAGTGGATGGAGAAATTAGGGCAACCTCCTATTTGAATCCTTTTCCCTCAAAAAACCCAACGCCCATTCGAACCTTTTAATAATTTGCTTTATACTTTACAACATAATAAAAATATTGCTCGAAGGGGTGTCCTGCTCAAAAGGAAACTATTTTACTTTAGTCAACCTTCTAAAGCAACTTTATCTCATTAGGCACCAAGGTATTTTTCGATGACCACCTACCCCCTCATTTAAGTTATAAAGTTATTTTATTAAAATAACTTAAGTGACTGATAAAAAACAAATATTAAATAATCCAACCTTAGGCTCTCCAATGCCACCATAGAAATAACATTGTTAAGGACACGATGAGTCTGAAACCAATTTTCCGAAATGGATTTACTATTAATAGCAATTACTAAAAATAGTAAGTGCTCACCAAAAATCAAACTGGCCAAAACATTAAAGCTCATCGGACAACTACTACACATTGCCCAAACAGGAAACCCTACATTGCACTGTTGTCTGGACTAGTTACTAAAAATAGTAAGTGATTCACCAAACTAGCCCAAAGAAGGACATCGAAAATGGGGACATTACATTCTCTAATGTATCCTCAAGATTTGCAATGTGAGACACCACAAACAAGGATGATATGTTTGATAGAAGAGAGTCCCAACGAGGTGGATTTGGAAGATCAAAATAGTGCTGCTGCAAGGAATTGTTGGAAGCTGTCAAAGAAGCAACATGTGATGAGGAATAGAGATCTTAATACATGTCATTTGACTACATTGCTCATTCTTAAATGAAATGGCCATGCAGGAAGTTTGAATGTGAACACCATAATATATATACAAATGCTGGGTTACAAGAATCTAACAAATTGAAGCCATTGGCCACAAACAAGGATGATATGTTTGATAGAAGAGAGTCCCAACGAGGTGGATTTGGAAGATCAAAATAGTGCTGCTGCAAGGAATTGTTGGAAGCTGTCAAAGAAGCAACATGTGATGAGGAATAGAGATCTTAATACATGTCATTTGACTACATTGCTCATTCTTAAATGAAATGGCCATGCAGGAAGTTTGAATGTGAACACCATAATATATATACAAATGCTGGGTTACAAGAATCTAACAAATTGAAGCCATTGGCAATGCAAAGTTGTCTCAACGGATAATTTTCATAAAGTGATTTTAGATCATCAAGTTTCTTCAACACATGCATTCATCTATTGTATGCCTTTTTTTCCCATAGTAATCACATGCAATTTTTCATGGATTAGAGATATGACTACAAACCAACAACAATAAATGCAAAATCAAATAGCTGAAATGAAGCCCATTCAAAAAACATAACTCCAAGTGCCAAGATGTCCAAGTTATCAACTAGAATGCATAAAATTGACAAATTGATTAAAAGATACTTGGGTTTTGAATCTGGAAAAATTATGTGGATGACTAAGAAGAGTTTGTCAATATCTTTTCAACACCCATTCGTTTACAAAAATTGAAGATTTTGGATGAAAGAAATGAGCTTGGAAGGAAAATGGGTGATTGGGACTTAAAACAACAATAAAACTAACTAGCAGAAAAATTTGGAAAATAACCAACACCATTGGAGAGTGCTTAGAATAGTTTATAAAGGCCTAGAAGAATGGGAAATTCAACACTACACACCCAAGTTATTCTCTATGGAAGGCAAGAAAAAAAAGCTAGTTGTTGGGCTCTCTCGGTGCTTGTAATGTCCCCAATTTTTACTATGTCAGCATTGTAATTAAATAATTAATTTTAAATCGTAGAAAAAGATAAAATTATTTTTAATGGTGTGCAAACGTGACTTATATTTTGGAAAATTTCATAAATTAATTCACCTTTGGGTGAATTCTTAAGAAGAATAAAATTAAAAAGGCAAATGGGAGAATTTAAGAAGGTGGCGAGGAGTTACGAAGAGGAGGAGAATAAAAGTTTTGGAGGAGTCTTTTTGTAGGCTTGCTGGTTTTGATTTTCAGAACAAGAAATTGCTGGTTGAACAGAGTTCACCACAACCGTTTTGAGGATGGAAACCCTCTGAAGGAAGATTAGTTTTAGTGGTGAGGTTATCCAACCTGGTTGGTTGCAGGAGAAATCATTCAAGTTTCTCACTTGTATTTAAACAATTGGAGTTTTGTGAAATTTGTGAAGTCTTATTTATAAGACAAATTTCAGAGTTTCAGTATTGAATAAATTGTTTAAGATATTCACAGTCTAGTGCTGGAGGTATTTGCAAAAATTGTGGGGGCCCTATTCTATTCAGTTGTGTTAAATTTGATGGGTCTGAAAATTAATGAAGATGGTGCCATATATATATATATATAATCTCAGTATGTTGGAAGAAGTGCTAATAGGAAGAGTTTTGTGTATTATCTCTCTATTCACTGCAACATTTAATTTTTAGTAACTGCTGGTTGATAGAGGCCATGCTGGGGGTTACATGGAAGAACAATTTCACATCAGTTACCCTTTAACATCTGTAGCTGCATATATCCATGAAGCAATGAAGATTTAAAGGTGAGTAATCTGTTTATTTGCAAATCGAAGGAAGTAACACTTCAGGGTCCTCAACAAAGTGTGACCAAGAAGAAAAACAACAAATTATTAATGTGAAAACCACCACTCAGACTATAAGTAATCAAGTGTGTGTCAATGTATAGGGTTAAAGTTATTAACGTTGCCAAGGTTGGTGCTTTCTCCCTTTTCCTAGCTGGTAAAGTAGATTAGATTAGTCACGAATCACTTGTATGAGCTAAATGAGTTTTAAATACACATAATTAAGGATGGCAACATTATTTTCAAAAGTTATTTTCTAATATTCAAAATAGATTACCTAATATTTTCTTGTTTGCGGACTTATTTATTTCTGAGCAAGTGGTTTACATTGTTTTGGGGCATTAAATTGGAAAGGGTTGAATCGATATTTCTTCCATTAACATAGCGATTGCAATTATAGTGCAGGGTCGCGATATGTAAAGGTGGTGATAATAGTTTTAAGAAGGTTGCTGACACTCTTAACCAGATAAGAGGATGATAAATTTTGGTGTGTTAGTGTAAGGGATATTGAATTGTTATATGAAAATTAAGAAATTGAATGGGTTGATTTTTTAAAACTTTCCAGAAACTAGTTGCTAAGGTTAGTGTGGTGGTGAGGGTGCTGAGTGTAAAGAAGCCGTTGCCATACATTCTCTCTGTTGGAATGATCTATATATATATACTTGGTATTTTGATATTGAGTTTATGAACATATGGTTAGTAGAATTGAGAGTCTTTCCAGGTCGAAGAAGTTCAAATTTCCTTATGATATCAATCTGTTCAATGTAAATTGCCAAGCAGGAGGGTACTTAAAATAGGTATGTGTCCGAATACTCTGCTAAAATTGGTGATTCTGATTAATGCAAAGGCAGCACAAGATTTGGAGCGAAAGCTCAAAAAGGGGATTAAAGGAAGTTTGATGAAAATTAAAATTATTAAATCAGGCTAGCATGGAGTCACGTATTAGTGTTGAAGAATGTCATTAATTACTTGTAGCCGTTGTACCCAAAAGTGATGAGCCAAGTATTGATGGGCGTTGTACAATGGAAGATGCAAATTATGCACATCGCCTATTTGAAACTTGTTGGGATATTTAAATAGGCTATAAATTATATAGAATTATTATTTTAATCTAAAATTTATTTGTGAACAGTTTAATGTCCATCTTATAAATTGTTGAACGTACTGAAAGTATTTGATTATAATATTTCCAATATATCAATTGGGATATGAAAGTGAGATTGGGCATATTTTTTGATAAAGCTTGACTTAAGCCTTCAGCAGTAGTGTCATGTTCTTGATGTAGTGCAATAATTACAACTGTTTGTTAAAGTGCAGGTTTGCTGGCATGACAAGTCTTGAATAACCAAGAAGATAAAGTTTGGAACTACCTATGGAAACAGCTAGCACTACACTCCCGAGCTGTGCAATTACCTTACTCATGCAATCTATTTGACATAATTGCTGGTAGAAAGTGTGCAAAAAAAAAAAAGTTGGAAGATTGGTGTGGTTTATTATGGTGCTAGTCACTGTTGGACCATCAGCTTGGGTTTCAGAATTCTTGAGGTGGCTTGATGGTGGTGATTGGGTGGTGTTGATGTGTGTTTTATCATCCACCAAACATTCAGAATAAAAATGTCCAAAAACACTTTATCCTCTCTTGAAAAACCACCGCGTATGCTAAGATTGCAAAGAAGATCATATGGCGATTCCAAGGTTTCTTTAGTCGGGTCTCGACGTGTGGATAAGTTCAGTGGTCGTTGTGATTTGCTGGTAATGAACAAGGGGACTTACGTAGAAAGTCTGCACAAGCTAGGGACTTAGGAAATTTATCTTTGTAGGTTCTCAATTAGGACTTTCAATTGTGGATCTCAAAAAAAATGGCAAAAAGAATAGGGTTCAGAGAATCTAGTCTAAGCCTAAGAAATCAAGAGACAATAAGGACTTGGTGAAGCGAAATAAACCACATTTTGTTTCGCCTCCTGTTGGACAACATACGCAAAATGGGTGCGATCTTCAAAGGGGTTGTGAGAATGATATTCAAACCTTGGGTAAGGTTGAAGTTAAGCTTCCACACTTAGGAGCTCAGGCTAACTTTACGCATCGGATGAAAATCATCCATCCGAAGAAAGTATGAGCTACACTTTACCAATGAGTCGATACGATCAATCTTTCATTCAATTAACAACTTTTCAAAGCAAATTCTATCTAAGCTAACTTTAATTCTAATCTATGGTGGAAGATAATATGCAACCTCGCTTACTATTCAACAATAAGAAGTGATTCAAGGCAAATCATGCTCAAGAGCTTTTATCATTCAAAATAGTCTCAGTGCGACAATATACATAACAGGTCTCCACACATTACAAATGAGGGGGCGAGCTCAATTTATAGGCTCCCCAATTACAATTCAAGGGCCAAGATTGATTTCAAATCAACGGCCGAGATTACAAAATAAAACCCTAATTAGGGTTTGTCACTTTCGACCAATGAGAAAATTTCATTTGAGGACACTTGTCCTTTTTGCTAAATATAAATCAACAATAAAATAGAAAGTTGTTATATGTTGATTTGGAACAATTTGATTGGTTGGAAGATGACGAGGCGCCACCTCAGCGTGCTGGATGTCTTCCTTGGTTGCTTTATTTTTCTTCACGTGCTTGCCTTAGAATATTTTCCTTGCCGATAAATTTGTCCGTTGTGCTTGTTCCTTCCTAACTTTGATCTTGGATTCCTTTCAAGTGTAGAATTTGGAGAAGAATGCCTTTGTGCTTTCGCCACAATGGAGGAAATTGGAATTTCCTCTGTGAAGTATTTCCCATACTTAGCCAAATTTTGGCTATTTTGTAACACCTTCATGTGGACCATTCAACATTTAGCCAAGGTTTTGGCCATCTCCATGCTCGAACGAACTTCGCCTGTGGATTTGCCTTCAATTCTGAATCTGGCTTGTGCTATGTAGGACAAATTCCATCCCTGGACAAGAATTTTATTCACTTCCTCTTTATTTTCCTCTTCACCCTTCCTGTTTTCCGTCCAACACTTAGTGAATTCTTCTAGCCAATTTCCTCATCCTTTTCTTGGGCGGACTTCGTATGAGCTTGGACGTTTTCTCTCTCGGCCTAAGTCAGACTTCAAGCTACTTTGGACAAACATTTCTAGGGAGAAGTCGAACTTTATCATGCTTGTGCCCTTTCTCAGTTGAGCAAAGTCGGATTTGCTAGTGGTTTCACCATCTTTTCTTTATGCTTGGCGAACTTTCTCAACACTTTGCCATTTTTTTTTTTGGTCTAGGTCGGACTTTGCATCATGTTTGCCATTGTACTTGGCGGATCTTATGGATGTCTGGACATACCTTCTCCAAGCAAAGTCGGAAAAGGTTTGGACATGCTGAGCTTGGGCAAAGTCAGACTTTCTCGTGCTTGTGCCATCCTTTTCCTTCACTCTATCTGGCTTGAAGCAGACTTGCCTCCATTCCATGCCTTTGCTTCTTCTTTGAAGACTCGCCTCGCGTCGTCATCCACCTGCAAGAAATAAAATAAACAAATTCAGATTATCTCTCTCCTGAATTTTTACCACTCTCTCTCCTGAATTTTTACCACTCTTTCTCCTGAAGCCATGGTGAATTTAATTTTGCCCTTCGGATTTTATCTTTGGCCGGCACAAATTATTTCCCTCCAAAACATTGTCTGGCGAATTTGATTTTGTCCAAGGCATTGAAAATAAATTATTAAAATATTAAAATATTTTAATTTATTCCAACCCGTTCGTCTTCGCCCCATGGCTATTTCGATTTTCCTTCCATTTTTCTTGGCTAAGAGTGTATCTTCCAATTTTATCCTCAATTTCGTCTAGCCAAACCAAAATTCAAGCCATTCCGTCAACAAATTCTATGCCAGATCCCTATTTTTCTTTGCCAAGGCGAGATTTTAAGCTTATTTCACTCTGCCAAAGTCAAATATTTCCTTGCTCAGTCGAATTTTTCTAGGCAATATCCTCGTCTGAATGACTTCGTTAGGCGACTTTCCTTGATGTCTGACATATTCTTCCTCCCTCTGACCAAGGACGGTCCTTCTTTTCTCCCTGCCTTGCGCATTTTTCCTGGGTCAAAGTTGGCAATTTCTCGACATTTTCTCCATACTTAGGCAAATTTTGCCTCTTTTTTAGGCATATTCCGTTTCATTCCTTGCCATATCCTGACGTTCTTTAGCACATGCCCTTTCAATCTTGACATTTGTCATCTCAAAAATGTCCGGATGTCTAGCCAACGTCTTCGTTTTCCATCCATTAGCCTCTATACTTAGGCGAATTTTAGAACTTTTCTTTGGATTTGGCCTTGACACTTAGCCAAAAATCTTACCATCTTATCATCTTGGGCGGACTTCCTTGGTATCTTGGACGAACGTCATGGATGTCTTTGCTATTTTACCAACTTCTTCCAAGTGCATGGTGGACTTTGTATGGTCTTTGGGATGAACATTTTTGAACGTCCCTCTTTTCTAGGGCGAATTTCTTTGGCATCTTAGCATTTGATCTCATCACTTTATCCTTTTGGAAAGGATTTTCCACCCTTTTAAGCCTTCATACTTAACCAATTTCGAAATTTTCCCTTGGTAGGCATCAACACTTAGTAAAATTTCAATTTTTTCTTACTTCATAAGTCTAGGCGGACTTTACTTGACTTTCAGCCAAGTCCCACCTTTTAAGGGCGGACTCCTCAAGCATTTTGGACGAGCTTCTAAGTGGAGGGCGGACTTTGAACCTTCTTTGGACATGCATTCTAGTGCTGGGCGGACTTTGGAACTTCCTAGCACAAGTGTGGCGGACTTTGGAGACCTTTTGGATATGCCTTTTGGTGGATGGCGGACTTCCAAGGTTGCATGGATATCAAAGGCGGACTTTGAAGAGTCCAAGGATATTCTTCAAGATGCAAGGGCGGACTTTGGAGCATGCATGGACATGTATCTTAAGTGTTTGGACAGGCTTCCTTAGTGCTGCTGGGCGGACTTTCCTTCCTCCTTGGACATCCTTGGCGGACTTTGGATGGGTCAAGGATATGCTTCTTGCTGCATTTGCTTGCCATCATACTTCTTTCAAGGGCGGACTTGGCTGATGGTCTGGCCATTGCTCAGATTTTTGTGCCATTGATTGCTTGGCTGAAGCTTCACCATTGACTGTGAGCTGAAAGTCTTCCATACTTAGGCGAATATCTCAGTTTTCTCCATGAATAGATGTTCAGTTTTGCCCAGATTTCTCATGAATTTCCACATTCTCCATGAATGTTCAGTCATTATCTCAGATTTCCGATGAGTTTCTCAGATTTTTCCATGAATTGCTTGGATTTCTTGACTGGTTCGTCAAATTTTCAACCATTTTTTAGTGCTCTTTACCAGATTTCTCTGTAATTTTCCAGAATTTCTCACCATTTTTGAACGAATTTTCCAGATTTTTCGAAAAATTTTCAAAATTTTCATTTCGATTTTCTGAGAGATCTATTGAGTTTTTTGAACTTCTGAGTGCGTTTTCAGAACTCGGGACCCTTCTAAAAATAGAAACTTTCCAAAAATAGAAATTTTCCAAAAATAGCAACTTTCCAAAAATAGACCCTAAAAAATAGGGATCCCGGAATTGCCCAAAAGTGCCAAAAAAGTAGGTCCTAAAAAATAGGGGGCCCGGGGTGAGAAACCCTAAAAATTTGGAAGTGTCGGATTTGACTGAAACGACAGTCGATCTTCGTCTCCCAGGCCCTCTAAGCACGATGGTGATGTTTACGCGCTGATTCAAGCATGGATTCTTGACTTGGCTCAGATGACTCTCAGCAGACTGACTGACTTGGAACCCTCAAAATGATGACCTCATTGTAAAAAGACAAGTGACATGCAACTGCAACACCGAGGCAAAAAGCGAATACAGGGGGTCCCCATTTGCAATGGGGCGATGTGTGAAATGGTCACAACATCTAGCGCCAACCTGAATAAATGTTCCTGAACATTTCAAAGATAGAATTTACTTCAAACCCGGAATCTCAGATTAATTCTCACTAACTTATCCCTCGACTAAGAAGAGTACTTAAAAGGGAAGAGAAATCCTAAACCATATCAAGATATCTTATCCTTCAGTTATAAGTGTGTGCACATGGGTTTATTCCTGTCTCTTAAGACCAATACGACTCTTTGGTTCCGTGATGGCTTTCCAGTGTATTTTTGGTCTTAGCTCCAAAAGCATCCTTGGATAGAGCCTCGCTGCCAGCGAGCGTCCATAGCCCCGGCGAGGTTATCTGCTATAATCTCACGGAGATTGCTCTACTTCCGGCGATTTATTTCTTTTGTTTTGATTTCTTTGGTACACCTGTAGAGATTTCCGCACACCCAAAAGCCAAGTGTTTTGATTTTTCATTCTTTTCTTTTGATTCATTTTGATATTCTTTCTTTTCATATATTTGCACACTTTGGCCTGTAAGCAATGAAGCTCACCTGGGTTTGAGCATTATAGTGGCGCTGAAGCAAGACTTTTGATTACTTTCTAGCCAACAACTTCACCTAGGAGACCACACTGACTCAGAGAACTCTTTAAGTGTGTAAAATGTAATAACTGCAAGACTCGGTATCAGGACACAATAGATGATTTCCTTCCCAGTCAAGTACTATCCTCAACCTTAGGACACTTTAGAGACAATTAATCTAGGCTTCACAGATTTTCAACAAATATTAATCGAAGAAATGGACTGAACATGATTTAGCACAGACACTAGAGTTCTTAAGATACAACGCCCTTCACAAATGGGAGCCCCTTTATTGAAAGCAAAACAAAACGGGCAAGCAGACTAAACTAAGAAAGCAAAGCAACTAATCTAAAGCAAACAAAACGGAAAGGAAACCTACTCCTAAACAAAAACAAAAAATTTTAAGCAAACAACAGTCAAAAGACCTAAGTATATACAACTCCTAGCATGATTTCTCAGGATGTGCAATAACAACAAAGTAGCAGTCATAGTGCGAAGTTTTGCAAACTTATCTTTAAACTTAGAAAAATATTCCTTCAATGGACAAATCTGAAACTCAAGCAAAACCTCAGGAAAGATTAGTAACTGGGGCAACTCATCTGGACCATGATCAATCCATAAACAAGTTATCTTTCCTGAATCTCCATAATCAAAATGATATTCCTTATAGTCAACAGTAGGGAAAGATACAACCTGGTGGTCTTCATTTGCAGACATGACTTCTTGCTCGTCATCCATTACTTTATCAGGAGGTCGGAGTTGATGGTGAACCATACCACTTGCATCTGAAATATGCAGATCAACATCCCGATTCAAACTGGGTGGAGTGGGGTGGGAATTGGATTCAAAAGGGAATTTGGGAATTTGGAGTGTTTCATGCACTGGCTTCTTTTGAATTCCTAGCAATGGATCAAGCCCCAACCTGAATTGTTTTTCATTCTCTATCTCTGTCACAATTGCTTGCTTATCAAGTAGCCTTTCATTTGCTTCAATTTCATCAAGCAATTCCTCCATGACTGTGAACAATGGATCAAGCGCCGACGCGAAATGTATTTCATATTCTGCTTCCATCCTGGTAGCCCATTGATCATCAAACGTATCATCTTGCCTCAAGCCGCTTATTATCTCTTCCATCTTGTATGATTGAACTTCCTCATCAAGGACCATTCCTTCTTGAAGTGTATTGGAATCACTTCTTTCTTCATGTTCTCCTCCTCGGATGAATGAACGTTGGAAATTTCCCACACCATCTCTACTTTGAGCTAAGTCCTTCATTTCTGGTTCTTGATGATCTTCAATAACTTGCAATCTTACATATTCATTCACCTCAGTATGCTGACAGTTGCCTTGGGTGGTTCCTCTTGCTTGAATGTATTCCATTTCTTCTTTAATCTTTGCTCCAACGGCTTCTCGTTCCAGTGTGATATAGGAATAATCTTCATCTACTTGATCCCCAAGCTTGATCACATTATCCTGTTGTGACTTATTCTCCATGCTATTAGATGACATTGTGGTGTCTTCTTCATTTGGTGCTAAAAATACTCGCGTAACATATTCAATCCATCCTTTGTCCTTGAAACATCCATATGGTAGCTGTGGTAATCCGAGGTGACATCTGGCATAGTGGATAGCCTCTTCACATGATGCGCAAGTGAACTCTGGATGAGGTGCATTGTGAATCCGACACCAACGAGGGAGCATAACACCATTCAACTGAGCATTACCCAGCTTTATCTGAGTTTCGATTCTGAGTATATACCTTGTGAAGGCCTCATATACAACTTCTGGAATGCTATAATCATCAGGCTCTATATCCAACACTCCTGGCTTGGGAACATCCCAAAAGAAAATTTTTCCTTGGAGAACGAGCTCTACCCTTGACAAGAATGTCAAGCAATTCATTTCATCATGTTTGGTGGTTTCATGAATCCGGCATCTTCCTGACAAAGCAAACTTGGACAACTTCCTGGGGTATAGTTGTGCACTCAATTTTCTTTGGATCTGAGCAATATGGAATGGATGCCCATCCATTGAGAAATCTCCTTTTGGATTTTCCATTTCTGATTTTTTTACTTTTTTTGGATTTTTTGATATAAAAGAGATCTAACATATCTCTGATTTGGCATTTCAAAGCTCATACTGGCTCCTTCCAGCTGAATTCCTCCACTTGTGAAAACAATCTAATGTTCAGCCCTCCTTCTAGCGCCAATTCTATGTTGGTGTGTGTTTTATCATCCACCAAACATTCAGAATAAAAATGTCCAAAGACACTCTATCCTCTCTTGAAAAACCACCGCGTAGGCGATTCCAAGGTTTCTTTAGTCGGGTCTCGACGTGTGGATAAGTTCAGTGGTCGTTGTGATTTGCTGGTAATGAACAAGGGGACTTACGCAAGAATATCTTTGCAAATTCAGGACTTAGGAAATGTATCGTTGATGACTCTTAGTTGAGACTTTCAGTGGATCTCAAAAAAAATGGCAAAAAGAATAGGGTTCAGAGAGTCTAATCTAAGCCTAAAAAATCAAGAGACAGTAAGGACTTGGTGAAGCGAAATAAACCACATTTTGTTTCGCCTCCTGTTGGACAACATACGCAAAATGGGTGCGATCTTCAAAGGGGTTGTGAGAATGATATTCAAACCTTGGGTAAGGTTGAAGTTAGGCTTCCACACTTAGGAGCTCAGGCTAACTTTACGCATCGGATGAAAATCATCCATCCGAAGAAAGTATGAGCTACACTTCACCAATGAGTTGATACGATCAATCTTTCATTCAATTAACAACTTTTCAAAGCAAATTCTATCTAAGCTAACTCTAATTCTAATCTATGGTGGAAGATAATATGCAACCTCGCTTACTATTCAACAATAAGAAGTGATTCAAGGCAAATCATGCTCAAGAGCTTTTATCATTCAAAATAGTCTCAATGCGACAATATACATAACAGGTCTCCACACATTACAAATGAGGGGGCGAGCTCAATTTATAGGCTCCCCAATTACAATTCAATGGCCAAGATTGATTTCAAATCAACGGCCGAGATTACAAAATAAAACCCTAATTAGGGTTTGTCACTTTCGACCAATGAAAAAATTTCATTTGAGGACGCGTCGCCAATATAAACGGCAGAGTAAAATAAGAAAGTTGTTGCATGTTGATTTGGAACAGAGTTG
>VDFB02387277.1:0-38220 GCA_007258455.2 Sequoia sempervirens
ACTTCTTTAAAGTGGGGGCATACATTGATGACATCTTTCAACATTTTGCATATTTCATGGTGCGATTTTCTTTTTTCTTGTGTAATTTCATTTTCTTGGTGGTGTCATTGGGTTTTGTGTCCTTCAAGAGCGTGATATTTCTAAGCATAAGATTTCCCTTAGTGGCATGATGTGAACGAGGCATGCCATAAGTGGAAATCTGATATTCTTGACTTTTCCTCTCTTGAAGACATTAGGCATGATGTTCCCTAAGAAGAAGACCTTACATGAGCAAAGAAAAATCCCATTTTAACAAAATTCTATAGACATAACATTCACAAGCATTCATAAAAGCATAGCATTGTGGTGCCTTATCAAAGTTGTCAGGAGGATAACTTTGGTATGGTATGGGACGCTAATATGATTCTCTCATTTGCAACCTTGTTGGGATAACTCACCTAGTGAATAGATTGAGGTTCCACTACCCTAGTGAGCATGCATGTTACGAAAAATAGTTGTGTTCCACATTGTGTTGGAATGGTCGAAGCTTGATCCTCTGCTTTCCTTTGTTTCTCTTGATCTTTGATAGGGTATAACTATGTATCTTTGTTATTGATGCATACTTAAGTTTCTTGAATTTCTTCTTTAGTGTGAGTTTGACATGGGGGAAAACTCTCACTAAAGTGGGGAAAAATTGTAGCATCGAAAAAAGTAACCCTTTTTCATGCTTAGTTTTAGAATTAATAATTAATGATAAAATGGACTTAATTGTGCCTTATTTAGGGTTTTGTGAAGTGTTTCTTTACACTTTCACACTAATCTAGGGATTCATTAATTAACTGAGGCTAATTAGAGCTTAATTGGCCCATTTAATTCAAATCCAAGCCTTCTTTATTGCACTTTCCAAAGGATTCATCCCCGACACTCATTAATAATATTACATAACATGTAACTTGGCAACGTTTGAGTCCTAGAAAACTATACTAGGACCCATTCGCCCAAGGTGGCGAATGGGTCCTCCTTACCTAGGACCCCCCTTTTTTAACATATTTGTGGTGGGATTTTAGTAATATTTCACCTCCTTGAAGCTTGGTCCTAGAAAATAGTTGTAGGACCCATTCACCACTTTGTGTGAATGGGTCCTCCTTACCTAGGACACCCCTTTTTTAACTTATTTCTAGAAGTATTTTAATGATTTTGAATCCTAGATTTGATGTCATCTTGGATTATTTGAATTTCAGGGTTAAACATTAAATTTAGTATAAATACAAGGTTAATTCACATAGTTTCATCTAAACAATTTAAGAATTTTATGTGACTTCATGAGATCAAGAGAAGGAGCATTATGGAGCATTTCAAAGGCATTCAAAGGTAGATTATTGAATTTTTATTGCAACAATTCAAGATCATATCATCATGTCAAAGGCATAGTGCATCAAGCATGTTGTTGAGCTAGTGTGTTGTGATGTAAAATTCAAGATCCAAGTTAAGCATTGTTTCACATCCAATTCAAGATCAAGATCTACATTCTTCATCGCCACTTCATGTTAGATTGCAGATTTACATTCCAATACATCATTCAAGGTATCATTGTTTCATGTTTCATGTTTCATTGTTTTATCATAATTACCTAAATGGGGTTTTACCAAGGAAAACCCCTATTCCCTAACAATCAACAATATTTTCTCCTCTTTGATGTGTGTTTGCATGTTTTTAGGTTGAAGATCAAGTGAAGAACAAGATTGAAGCAAAGTTGTCAAAGTTGAAAATTTGCAAAGTTGTCATCTACATTGCAAGATCATAGAAAGTTGTCTACATAATTTATTTTATACTTTTGAGAGTTGGTCACCTGGGAGTTGGAAGTGCAGATCTTGAAGAACAAAACCCATAAATTAGTTTTTAGAAACCTTAACAGGGACCCATTCGCCACCTTGGGCGAATGAGTCCTTAGTAAAAACACTTTTTTAGCATTGTTTCAGCCTCTTAAAACCTCCCTTATTGTTGTTATAATAGTTAGGATTGATTTTTTATTGTTATTTATGCATTTTAGCCCTCATAATTGAATGAAACATTACATAGAAAAATTATGGTTCATCATCTTGTTCATTCATTTTGGTGAACCCTATTTTTCTTTGTTTCAATTTTTAAAGAAGGTATATCATATGTACATGTGTAATGCATAAATGGGAAATTTATGCATGTACACATATATGGCCTTCTGTTAAAAATAGTGTATTCGTATATGTTCTTATTAAATAAAAGAAAGATTAATTCCACATTCAAATTCCTATTTACAAATAGATGTCAACTTTTATCAAATGCACAATAATATATTCAACTAAAAATATAGGAATTAAAACATTAAGAATTCACTCTTTGATACAATCTTAATTTCATAGAGTATGCCACAAGGTCATTTTACATAATTTGCAACTTGAAATTGACATCATAGTAAATCAGCAAGTTTTTTAAACATAAACTATACAAACTAGTTTTAATTCGATCATCTTTCAAAATATGACCATACTAACAACAAAGTTTACTCTCAATTCGTTTTGATCCATTTTCCAACAAAATTACATGCATAGTAACTTCCAAGTCTTTCTTTGAGTCATAAAATGAAGGATACATTAAATGGATAAAGGTCGATATCATACACCTTAGCAAGCCTATCTCAGATAGAAGAGAAGCATCAACTATTCCATAGGGACAGTAATAATGTTGCTTTTCTTAACAATAGAGACTAAACAAGTTTTCCCACATAGAATGGTGTTATACTTAATTATCATTTGGGTGCCCTTATGTTCTTCACAAGGCTTCATCCTTAAAGGCTGATACCATTCTCCTTGTATCATTTTAAAAATGATATAGAAAACATTAAATAATAGGCGGTTTAGTAAGAACACCATAAAATAGGATTATGAAATAGAGATAAGAGTCATTCAAATCGATTTGATCATTTCATTTTGAATGATGGGGGTATATATATATATATATATATATATATATATATATATATATATATATATATACACACAACAATCCATTTCTTAAGCACTATTATAATTTGGACTATGGATTTACATTGTTCAATCTGCTAAACAAAAGAGCATAATTTATATCAGTGAGTATATATATACTCAAATAATGGCTTCACTCGACCATCTCGTGGCATCAATATAATCGCTTATCAGCAGATAATATTACCTTTATGTAAAAAAAATGGCATCGCTCATCAAGGCGGAATGACATTAGTCATCCAAATACAAAAAAATAACAAAACAAGAGGTATCATTTTTCAACAACAAAATGCTGAAACAAAAATAGCGTTCATCGGCTATCATTTTAAAAATAAATATGATCACCAAATTACGGTGATCATGGGTTTAATTGAGACTCAGTTACAGTACAGAGCATCATCCTTGTGAGGCTCTTTAGCCTAACATGCACCACAGCTCGACACCATAACAGGGACATCTCCCAAGTGGGATTTTCAAACACATTGGATCCTCACATTATGTAAGGATTATTAATAGAGAGGAGGTTTACTTTAAAAAAAAATGACCACCCCCAAAGTGGTAACATGCAATAAAGACCAATCTACAAGAAGAACAATATTGACCCAATCAAACTTTTGCATGACCAAGGAAATCATTGCATGGTATGGTGGTTTCACCCACCAACCACAATGAATAAAGAAAAACATTTGGGGTTTTATTCACTTCAACAAAAATAAGAACAAACTCAGATTTCCATCGATATAAGTATATTGATGCACAGACAAAAGAGTATGTTTCAATACATTCATCATTCTATCACTAGGGTCAATTCAAAAGCATGAAAGAAAACATTATTTTACAGAGATAGAAACATCACAAAATACCAATATAAAACACAGAGTTACCTCCTTGTTGTAGGAATTCGATGATTTTGCTCAGTTCGGGTATGGAAATAGTCCTTTATTTTTGTTGTTCACCTTTCCTTCATGGCTTTTTATTCCCAGAATCTTCTCCCCCTACTTTTTGCCCAGATCTCCACACCTTTTTTCAAAATTCTCCCCTAACCAAAGATTATGTGTGTTTACTAAAATTGGAGGTGGTGGTCATAACTCTCCCATGCCTCCTCATACATAGCCACCCCTCTAGTCCATGTCGATTTAGCAATACCATCTCTTCCATGATGGGTGGTAGTATGTTCAGGGTGAATAAGATATGATTTTATTTTGTTTTCTTAAGTGGTCGATTGATTTGCTTCCCATGTTTTCAATTTCCACATAAACATTTTTTTTTGAATAAAGGAAGACAGTTTTATGTATATGTATATATTTTCTCATCATATAAATATTCTAATTGTTCTATTCAAGAGTCGTTGATTTTCACATAAAAATCATATTTCCAACACCATTCATTATTATGAAATTTCATTGAATGAAGATGACAAAGAAAATGCTCCAATAAATTTGTTCCTATAAGCTTACTAATTAACCATTTACACATTTCACACCAACAAAATTGTTAGCTATCAAATTGCAAATACCATGATTTTATAGTGGTGTGTGCACGTTCTAGATTCCATCAAGCTTACCATTGTCATGCGACTAAATATTCCTACCTCGGACATGTTCTCGGTCTTCAACCTGTTCCTGCATTCACACACTTGCACTTGCAAAGTTTCATCAATAACCTTTAACCAATGCTCAGAATGAAAAGATTCAATTTCACATCATAATTTTCATCTTTCGTATTCAATCATAATAACATAAATATATTTCAAATGGCATCAAAATCTTAAATTTATCACAAGTCAACTAATAAATTTAATTTTCCATAATTATTAAAAGAACCTAACATTATTAAATGCAAGCAAAATTTTGAGATGTGACAATTTTTATTTCCACTTCCACTGGGAATACTCCCACCAGAATGAGTGCTTTGTGGTTAGGAAACAAGAATTGATTGACTAGAAGTTGAATGAATATTCATTCTAGTAGTTTGGGTCGGTTGTGGTGTAGAATGAGGTGGAGTTTGAGAACTAGAAGGTTGGGGATCTAGAATGTATAACTTTAGGAAAGCAAATTTCCTTTCCATTTTTGTATTTGCAAAAAGGATCTATATCCTATCCAATTCTCTTTACAACTACTCATTTTCTAACTGTAGTTTTAGATTTGCAGGATCATCGACTGTAGTTATAGGGATAGTACTAGATGAGACATTTGTACTTGTAGTAGATCCCTTAGGTTGATCTATAGGTCTTTTTCTTGTATCCATGGGCTGAGATTGTTTATTGGTAGAAGGATTTGCAACAATAGTTGTGACAATGGAACTAGTCCATGTACTTGTGGCGGTTGTCCCAACAGGAAGATTCACAGTAATTTTTCATGATTAGGGGTAAGGATGGGCTAGTAAGTGGTAATGGGAGTGGGATCTTTATCAACCATCAATTGCATCCTCTCTATCATTCTCCTCAACTAATCTCTCTCATACATAGCAGCCTTCAATTTCTCCTCCTCCTTTGTTTGTTTGGATCTTAACTTATCAAGTTGTATGGCTTCCTCCTAAAGTGCCTTCATATCTTGTATTAATTCCTCCTCATTTTCCATAGTGACCTCTGAATCTAAATGCTCAAGAGTGTAATTTGTAAGGTTCAACACTTCCCTTTGTGAGAAAGGATCAATGATTTTATTAAGATAATTATTGAATGGGTTAAATCCCTGGGAATCATAAGTATTACTGGCTCTAAGATTTCTTCTCTGAGCTTCCAATGTGGCATCAAAATCCCTATTCCAGAACTTCCATTCTTCTACTAGTTTTGAACCAGGAGAATTTGTACTAGCTTTCTTACCACTAGTGGTTTCTTTTGTAATAGAATTTTCTTCATTATCAGATCTTCATTCAAATTTGGAGATCCTGAATCAGGAGGATTGACAAACTTACTTGTTTCTGCATTCTTTTTCTTCCATGATTGCTTGGTATTTCCTAACAATTCTCCTTCCAGCTTCTATTTAGGGTGTTTCTTGAGATTACTCTTGGTCCCTCTCATGGCTTCAAATTTTCTCTCATAATTATCTTTCTTTTTCTTTAAAATTAATAATGCACTAGAACAAGAGACTTAGAGTCGCCACCCACTTGACGGGAAGTTGAAAATATTTAATAACTCTTTGAGATACTTTGTAATTACAGATAGATATGAACACAAGCTTACAGAAAATGCAACAAAGATACCAAGAACTTTGACTCATGAAATGCAAGCTTGACTTATGAGAGAATTTGTATGAAATTGTTCTTAGCATAGCAAAGAACAATGAACCTAATGACTCTAACCATGTAATATCTAAAACTAGAGACTTTAAACAAGTTTAATCCCCAACTAAGTCACAAATTTATTGGTGTTTTTTTAATACCCAAGCTGATCTCACAAATAACCTATGGATTCATCATTTCCAATGGTCAATTATCTAGAGGAATTGGCCAACAAATAGGTGAAAGTTGGAAAAAATTTCCCTCTACACTTTGGGCTCTGCAAAACCCAGGAGGGTGATCCCTACAATGCAACTAAGATACTCTTGTGCCAATTACCTCATACATTATAAAATAATAGATATATTCTCCTAATTGCTACTTGATAGACAAAAAAATTCCAAGATCTAGCTAATCCTATACAACATTTAACATTCTAAAGCATGAGAATATCGTAAAACATAACTCCAACATACATTTCCGAACAAAAAGTAAATATTTATTTATTTGAATGTATTTGTTTGTGAAAGATCATGAAGATGCAACACAAACACAATTTAAAATGATTAGTGCCTTATCTTAGGGTATGGAGTTTCAACCAAATGCAATTGAAAATGTGTGACATCATTCACCTAAACATAATAGATCTACTTAATGAGCCATTACACCATTAGAATTAGAATTAAAAACCAATAATACTTATGAATCCATGTACAAATTCACACAAATATTTATCTCTGTTAAATAAAATTTAACTCATTCTTTGTACAAGTGCATTAACAAAAAATAAACATTCAAAGGAAAGACAATGGGAATGAACTGAAAGATCTTTGATTCATTTAATTCATAATTCATGTGAAATATACAATAGGAGAACATTGGATTTGAAAGTATGCCATTATATTCCAGAAATGATAGACATGTCATACAACTATAACAATTACAAAAGACTTAGACTCAAAAACTAGAAAAAGGACTCAAAACATGAATTATTTGCATTCATTATTACAAGGCCCTCCAAAATTCAATCAACAACCTGTGTAAATGGCCTTGAATTCCCTTTTATAAAACAAGGGAGTAACAAGCTTTGAGCCATTACACATGTTACATATTCATTTGATATACATTTACATTTCAAAATATGATCACGTTTGTAAACCTGTGGGTGGAATATCTTGAGGAAAAAAATGGTTATATTTGCTCTTGAGTAACCAATTGTCTCTCCAAAAGTCCCTTTAATGCGGATTGTAGTTTCTTGCTGCTTATTTTCTTCATTCTTCTTTGTGTGGACCTGGGAAAGATTATTTGTAGAAAATATTCATGACATGCATGGTTTGAAACATCAATGGTATATCAATTATATCATGTACAGATAGACATCTTCGAATTTCTATCATTGTTTCATGTACACACAATTTATTTGAAATGGAAAAATATAGATTGAAAAAAAAATAGCATAAGCTTCATTTTAGGACTTTTGGCATTGAAACACCCACACTAGATGAAAACATCATTGAAAAATTAAACATGATAGAAAAGAGAATACAACAACAAGATAATTGAATAATGAGTCCTTCGAGGACTACAATCATAATATTTTGTACAGATAATTTTATTCAATTTTCAAAGGAATATACAACATTTCAAGGAAGATTAAAGAGCACTTCAAGAGAATTTTCAAAGACATTTCAAGGTAGATTAACAAGAGATTATTGCATCAATTCAA
Source organism: Sequoia sempervirens (assembly GCA_007258455.2). Classification (NCBI taxonomy): domain Eukaryota; kingdom Viridiplantae; phylum Streptophyta; class Pinopsida; order Cupressales; family Cupressaceae; genus Sequoia; species Sequoia sempervirens. The sequence goes on from VDFB02387277.1 coordinate 7,942, forward strand.
GATCATTTCATCATGTCAAGGGTTTAATGCATTCATGCATGTTGTTGAGCTAAGAAAGTGGATGTAGCATTGAGGATCTACTTGCAATCATTGCTCACATCATATTCATGGATCAAGATCTACATTCTTCATGGCCACTACCTATTAGTTTTTAGATTTGCATTACAAGATAACATCCAAGGTATCTACATTGCATCATTTCCTTTTCCATGCTTCAATTTACTTATTTCATAATTTGGTTTAATTACCTACAAGGGATTTGACTTAGGCAAACCCCTATTCACTAAAAATCAATAAGCTTTTCTCTCCTTAAATGTTTGTTTGCATATTTATAGGTTGAAGACCAAGTGGGGAGCAAGTTTGAAGCAAAATTGTCAAAGTTGTCAAGTTGTAAGATTGACCTTTAAAGTGCAAGAACAAAGAAATGAAGCTACAAAATTAAGTACAAATTTTCATGAGCTGACAACCAGGAATTTGAGAGTGCAGACATCAAGGAAAATAACCCAAATCTTAGTTTTAGAAACCCTAACAAGGACCCATTCACCACTAAAGGCGAATGAGTCCTTTGTGCCCTAAAAATAGGCTTCTTGCAGCAAGGTACACACCTCTTTGAGCTCTAAAAACTCCCCTCATAACTGCTATAATAGTTAGGGTCAATTTCTTTTTGTTATTTACATATTTTGGCCCTCATAATTGCATAAGTTATAGTGATTTTGGTGGAGAAATTCTAGTGGTTTATCTTGATCTTGATAAGCCCTAATTTTTTCACAATTAATAAGTTATACCAATTTTTTTCATCACCCTTGGGACCTAAAGTCTCAAAAATATTAAAAATGGACGTGACCGGTATTACTAGGAAAAAAAGGGTCGATTATTTGAACGATGTCAATGACTCAAGTTATTTCTTAACAAACCGGGAACCGATGACTAGAGGTCAACAATCAATTAAAAGAAAAGACTAGGATTTTGCACCATTAGGGTTTTACGAGGGTTTTAGTCTTAAGGATAAACCCTAATTGATGAAACACAAAACCCTAGCCTAGATATAACCAACAAATGATAACTTTTTTGAGATATAACTTGACGGAACCGTACAAAATTTAAAATTCCAATCAAGGAGAATGGGCATATTTTTTTTATAACTTTATTGAGCAAAACGTGTATGTTATTTTCTTTCATAAAAAATGTGTACGTCTTTTTCTTTCATAAAAAAACGTACACGTTTTTCTCATAAAAACGTGTATGTGTTTTTAGTTCTAAAATAATGATTGTGTTTTTATGCTAAAAACGTGATCATGTTTTTAGTTCTAAAAATATGATCGTATTTTTATGCTAAAAACATGATCATGTTTTTAATGCTAAAAATATGGCCGTATTTTTATGCTAAAAACGTGATCATGTTTTTAGTTCTAAAAATATGATCATGTTTTTATGCAAAAGCAGGAGCATGTTTTTAATGCTATTGTTGCATAAAATTGATGACATGAATCTTTATAAGTTTTCTGGACATTGATGTAGTTGGATTGTAACTATGTCAACATTCTTCATCATTGCTTCCAATGTTGAGGTAAGGGATAGGTGATGCTAGTTTGATGTTGAACCCCTCAATTTTGAAACTAATTCGGAAATTACAACTTTGATTTGTTCTAGATGCCCTGATAAATCCTCTTGGCTTTTTCAAGGGTTTTTTAGAAGGGTTGGAGGAAGGTTAGGAATCCTATGGTTTTCCTTAGACATTTTATCATTTAAATTTGGTTCTGGTTCAAGATTTATATGATTGATTATAAAATTTAAAAAAAAAACATGAAATTGATCAAAAACAATCTATTTTTTAAATACAAACAAAATTTAAACCTAATGCATAAAAAAATAGCACTTACCTCTTCTCTAGTGTGGCATTATGAAGCTTGGTTGCAAATGGAAAAAGCATGTTTTCTTCATATTGGGTTGAGGAGGAGAAAAGAATTCTAGAAAATGCAAGTTAGGGGTGAGGAAAATAGGCAGGTTTTTTATCTTTATTGAGCAAAATGTGTACATTTTTTTCTTTCATAAATGTATCTATGTTTTTCTTTCATAAATACATCTATGTGTTTTTCTCATAAAAACGCATATGTGTTTTTAGTGTTAAAAGCATGATCATTTTTTAGTGCTAAAAACATGATCATGTTGTTAGTGCCAAAAACACTATCATGTTTTTAATGCTAAAAACTCGAGCATTTTTTTGTTCAAATAACACACTCGTGTTATGGATTGGAAAATTTGAGCCATAAAACGAGCATGCTATTTGAATTTATTCATAACACAAGTGTTTTTTTCTCATTTTTAGGCATTTGACCACTTTTTTGTACCCCATCTTGGTGTGCATGCCCTGATAGGATATTGTGGATTTCTCATTTTTCATGCATGTTGTCTCTTGATCATTTGATATATCGATGTGATCCATGGTAGCTTCCTTATCAACTTTTTTGATGTGATCTATGCCATTGTTTGATTATCTATGTGTTCAAGGGAGCCAAGTGTCCCATCTTGGCAAATGGAGGTGGTTAGAATATGGATAGGATACATTTTAATTTTATGATCATGAATGGGATAAAGGTGGACAACGAGATCATATTAGATTTCTTGATCAATGGTAGGATCTTGATCAAAGATATGCTCATCTTGGATATCATAATCAAAGATAGGATCATGATCAATAATTAGATTAACTTTGATGTTATGATCATCAAGAGGGGGTTCTTGAATGGAATTAGAGATAGAATCTTGATCAAATATTGGATTATCATGAATTTCATGATTATAAATGGGATCTTGATCAAAGATTGGATTATCATGAATCTCATGATTATTGATGGGATCTCGATCAAATATTGGTTTATCATGAATTTCATGATTATAGATGGTATCTTGATCAAATACTGGACTATCACAGACATCAAAGATGTTGGATGGAGTGCATGATGATATTTGATCTCTTTCATGGATAGGATCTTGCTTTTGGATATGACACATTTGGACGTGTTTAACCGAGTTCTTAGTAGATGTGGATTTGCTTGGATGATATAAGGGAGTATTGACATTATTTATTCTTGAAGATACTCTTTGAGTTATGCACATGGATATCATGAGGACATTCTATTCTTATGCATGTTAGACTTAATACATTTGAGGTATTTGAGGTCTTTGGAATTTGCATAGTCAAAAAATATTTTGATGGGATGGGACTAGTGATGGGGTGCAATGGCATTACTTTTATTTTGAATTGGATTTTAAGATCCTTTACTATTATTCCTTGGATAAAATCCATAAAGGTGTCTTTATTAAAGGGATATTTGGATTGGGATGGAGGGGATGGTAATGATTTAGAGGATGAAGGATTAGAATAGGAGGTGGAGGCTACAAGTCTTTCTTGGTTTGGTGATGGGGATGATGATTTAAGATATGGATAGACAATATGGATTTGGGATATTATTTGGTTCAAATATTGGTTTCCCTTTGATGCAAGAGCATCTAGTGGTGTAGGGCAATCTTGCATCACCCAAAAAAATGGATTTCCTTATTTTATTTAGTTGTTTTGAGTCCCATGATGACACTTAAGGGGTGTAAGATAGTCAGAAGTCAAAAATAATGAAAAAATGGCCACTTACTATTTTTAGTAAGTCGGCCTAACAATGCTTGTATGGACCTAAAAATCTACACCAAGGAGCAGGACTGAAAAACATTTCCAGTCGTGAAAGAATCATCTCAATACACTACACGGTTTAGGAGATATTAAGGTTTTTGTCCTAAAAAATTTCTCCAATGTAACTTCAAATTCATATATGAAAACTTTAGAGGCCTCAAAACAGGTTGAAAAGACGACGAACTGATCTTTGATGGGTTCGACAGTGTAGATCTCTTTGAAAGCTTTCCAACGATATGTAATAATAGCAAATCGGACACCCAAATCAAAAGTTATGGCCCCGCGAAGTTGTCCCACTAGAAAGTGAATTTCATTAAAATTTCTTCCTAGGCAAGAAATCAAACGACGAGACTTTAGGCACCAAAACAAAAGGGAAAGTTATACTTTTTAGAACATTCTAGGGTGGTTATGGGGTAAAATAAAAAGGGATAAGTGGGGGTTGTAGAAGGTGGCTCCATTAATGTAGATTGTGGCTCCAAATAATATATTTTATTTTCAAAGTTGATTTTGTGGTAATGAATCAAGCCCATGAGGTTGTAGCATGTAAGTTTTGAATCTGTAATTTCAATTTTTGAAAATAATTGAAAGTGCCCGTTATTTTTTTTCTCGTATCTTTTTTGTTGGTATCTATTATTGTGATTTGTGTGGGTTTCTGGTGGTGTGGCCCTCATCAAGTGGTATTAGAGTGGGTTTTCCTAAGTGTGTAAACAAATCATCGAACATGAGGTAGTTTTCACCAGGACTTGTGGTTGTGGGTTTCTGAGAAAAGTGATCAAAATGCCTCCATGAAGAAATAGTGGTGGTGGAAGGAATGTTGTTGTACCAGAAGAGGGTTTTAGAGCCTTGCAGAGACAAGTTCAAGCACTACAAGAGGAGTTGCATCGAGGGTTTGAGCCAAGAAGAGGAGATGAAAGTGAAGATGAAGCTGAAAATGAGGAACAGTTCGAAGAAGAACAAGATGCAAAAGATCTAGAGCAAGTTAGATTATCTAAAGCCATCTTTAAGATTGGGAAAAGGCCAAAGATAGATGTTTCTACATTTTCTGGAAATCTTAACCCAGGATTGTTGATTCATTAGATCAACGATATGGAGGAGTACTTTGATTATGAGGTGGAAGATCAATAGAGGGTCAAATTTGCAAAGACCAAGCTAAAGGGTCATGCAAATATTTGGTGGAAAGAGGTACAACTAGAAAGAAATTGAAGAGGGAAAGAGAAAATAGCAAGATGGGATCATATGGTGGATAAATTAAAAAGACAGTTCATTCATGTAGATTATGAGCTAGATTTGTTGAAGAAGATGCAAGGGTTCAAACAAGCGGGAAAAGTTTTCAAGGAGTATATAGAAGAATTCTACCGTGTCTTGATCAGAACAAGCCATTCTAAGGCCAATAAGGAGAAAGTTTCCCATTACATAAATGGGTTGAAGCCGAGTATTCAAGAAGAGTTGGGTCTGGTAAGAATGTCTACTAGTGAAGATGCATATCAATTTGCTTTGAAGGTAGAAGAAAATTTGAATAGAAGATTTGAAAGCAAGCAAAGAGGTGGGGGTCATGGTCGAAAGACTAGTGGACGGTCATATGGAGGTCAAAATGAAGATCAAAAGAAGGGTGAAGGATCCAGTAGCAGCTAGAACCAAAAAGGAGTTAACACCTACCATTCTCATGATCAGAATAATGGAGACCAAAGATGAAGAGGAAGATCCAGACAAGGACCAGGAAGAGGAGGTTTTCATGGAACCTGTTTCCAGTGCGAAGAAGTAAATAGAGCCTATGAGTGTCCTCAACATCAAGGAAGGACAAATAGAAGACCTGAGCATAATGCATGAGTTGTACATGTAGATGAAGATGCTAAGTCTTCGCATTCTGAGGATGCAGAAAGAGGAGAGGTTCTTGTTACTAGAAGAGCCTTGATGAATGAGGAGAAGTAACCAACTCACAAGAAGAATTTGTTTCAAACAAAATGTAAGTGTGAAGGTAAAGGTGGCAATGTTATTACTGATGGAGGTAGTACTAATAACCTTGTTTCAGAAGAGATGGCTAGTAAGTTACGGTTGGAGAGAAGAAGGCATCTAAATCCATACTAGATTTCTTGTTTGTAAAAGGACCATAAAGCTTTGGTAAATTAACAATGTCTGGTAAAGTTCAAGATTGGAAATTACCATGATGAGGTATTGTGTGATATTATTCCAATGGATTTTTGTCATATGTTGTTAGGCAGATCGTGGCAATTTGATCGGCGAGCAATACATGATGGACATACCAACACCTATTCTTTGACAAAGGATGGAGTTTTTCATAAGTAGAAGCCCTTGAAAGAGGCAGAGGAAAAGGAATGCAATAATGCAATAATTTGTTTGGTTAATGGAAGAAAGTTCCTAGAAGGTATGAGGCATGAGCATATGTGTTTTGCATTGATCCCTAGAGTTGATAAAGAAGATACTAATGAGGTACTTGTAGAGGTTTCAAATATGTTGAATGAGTTTCAATATATTGTTTCTGATAACGTGCCTGAAGTTTTTCCTCCAGTAAGAAAGTCATTAGATGGCCCTGATTCCTGGAGCTAGTTTGTTGAATAAGGTAGCTCATCATATGACTCCAGTAGAGAGTGAAGAAGGTGTTGATTTGAGAGAGTTTGAGTACACGTGTAGTACCTACAGTACTAGCACTGAAGAAGGATGGAGAATGGAGGATGTGTACAAACTCTCGAGCAATCAACAAGCTTACTGTCAAGTATAGATTTCCCTTGCCAAGGATGGATGATATTATGGATTGTTTGAGTGGAGCTGAGTACTTCACAAAGATAGATTTGAAGAGCGGATATCACTAGATATGAATTAGAGAAGTAGATGAATGGAAGACAACCTTCAAAACCAAGGAGGGCTTGTGCGAGTGGTTAGTCATACCTTTTTGGCTAACCAATGCACTGGGCATATTTATGCAGCGTATGAATGAGGTATTGAAGGAATTTTTAGGAAAATTTTTATTGTTTATTTGGATGATATTTTTATTTTCAGTAAGACATTGGAGGAGCACTTGATGCATATCCAAATATTTTTTGAGAAGCTAAGGGAGGAGAATTTTTTGATTAATTTTTGAAGAAATGTATTTTTGTGAAGAGGGAGTTAGTGTATTTGGGATTTGTTGTCTCGACAGAGGGTCTTAAAATAGATCCAAAGAAGGTGAAATCTATCATTGAATGGCCTACCACGAGGAGTGTTACAAAGGTAAGATCTCATTTCATGGTCTAGCAAGTTTTTAAAGAAAGTTCATTAAGAATTTTAGTAGTATTTGTGCACCTGTAACTGAAGCAATGAGAGGGGATATAAAGGATTTTAAATGGATTGTAGGAGCAACAAAGAGTTTTGATATGTTGAAGAAGAAAGTCACAAAGAAACCTATTTTGGCACTTCCAGATTTCAATAAGGTATTTTAGATAGATTGTGGTGCTAGTGGCACTACCATAGGAGCTATTTTGAGTCAAGAAGGTTGTAGCGAAGATTTTTGTCACCTAATTCACCTCTAGGGTTTTGCACCTAAAAGGAGAGAGACAAAGATGAACACTCCATTCACGAAAAAACCCTTGAGATTTCAATGCAAAGGAGATTGAAATATGGAAAAGGGGAATGTCCTAGATGCTAAGAATTGATAAAAGAGGTTAATTACTAATGCAAAACTTGTAAAATGCAAAGTGTTTGAAAACACAATGTAGTATGCAAACATATACTAAATGACCTAAAAATGATCATGAAGCAAAAATAAAAACTATAAAAATGAATGTGTGCACCTAGAAACTTATGGAGGTTTGGACGAAGGCTAGAAATGTTGTTGATTCTAAAATTTTGACCTACTGGGACACTTATGCCATTCTGGGCAACTTAGTCCCAAATCTGGAAAATTGTTCCAGACTTGTTTTAGCCAAATGGGTATTTGAATCTATAGAAATTTTTGACAAACATGTATAGTGGGACTCATATGCCATTGATGGAAACTTAGTCCACTTTGGATTTTCTAAAAATCCAAAAGTGGAAACGGAAGCTCTCGGTGTACTTTTTGTTCCTCCAGGTGTCTGGATCTAAAACTATGATTTTCGGCACTATAAGTGACTTTTTGTGGATATTTTGACCTAGCCAACAAGGAGATGCCTTCAACAAGTTTACAACCTATTCTTCAATGATCTCCAAGCTTTCAAGGTACACCTATATCTACAAACACAAAGAAAGGAAGAGAAATGTTGAATGTTAGGGAATAGGGGTTTGCCTTGGTCAAACCCCTTTTAGATAATTAAACCAAATGAAGAAATAAGAGGAAGCATGAACATGAAATGAAGGAATTAGAAACTTTCCATGATTATAAATCTTGAACTTCTACAACAATGGATGAAGAATCTTCCCTTGAATGCCTTAGAAAGCTATCTTGATGACTTAGAATGCTAAAACCCTAGCTTGCTTGACTTGAAAAAGATAATGAATGATGAATGAATAATGAATGAGTTATGAATTAGGGTTTAAAAGCTTGTTTATATAGGAAATCTACCTAAAATGCCCGTTAATTTGATCCCAAAGACCAACATGAAAGAAAATTAAACTTAAAACCCAATTTTTCCCGCTCAAACCTCAAAAATGGCCCAAATGGGACTAATTCACCAATTTGGGTGACTTAGTCCCACCTGGATGGGACACGTTCACCCAGATGGGTGACTTAGTCCCACAAGGGTTCTTTTGCTAGCTGGATTGTGGGGGAGTGAATAAATTAAGCTCTTATGTTGTTCTAGTCGGGTCTTTGATCAAAATAAGCCTCAGGATGCACAATATGGGGTTATAGGGGCCTATTAATGATGATGTAAAGGGAAATTAGGGCTAGGTACAAAAATTTCAATGGGAAAGTGTGATTAAATACACTTTACAACATTAAAATAAGGTCCACATAGCCTCGAAAGGCACAACATCCAATGTGAATGTGTAAAACAAATTATAACACTAGATTAAAATTAGGTTTAATTTACAAGCCTTATAGATTAATGTGAGAATGTAATTAAATACATTTTACAATATTGAATTAAGGGGAAAATAGTCCATTAGGCTTAAATACTTAATAAAATTCTAGAAAAGTGTGAAAGTCATTCACAACACCTTTACAAGACATTGTTAAATGCATTTTATTCAATTTGCAAGGGTCCAAGACCTAATGTGGATGTGTAAAATACCTCACAACAACAGATCATGGCGACATTATGTCCAATTTATCATTAATTATTCCCAAATCAACCAAGGGAAAAGGCGTACTTTTTCAGTGTCCACAAAGGTAAGCATGTTGCCTATTTTAGTGACAAGTTGAATGATGCTGAGAAGAAATATTTTGTCTATGATCAAGAGTTTTATGCTATAGTTCAGGCTTTGAAGAAATGGAGACACTATTTGTTGCCAAAGGAATTTTTTTTATATACTGATCACCAGGCTTTGTAGTATCTTAATAGTCAAGGAAAGTTAAATCAAAGGCACTTAAAATGGGTTGAGTTTTTGTAGAGTTATACTTTTTTTTTTAAGCACAAGAGTAAAAGGTCAAACAAAGTTGCAAATTCCTTAAGTGGAAGGGAAAAATTTATTGATAGAGATGAATATAGAGGTTGTTGGATTCAATAAACTCAAGAGTTTGTATCTTGAAGATCCAGACTTTGTAGAAGCTTGGAAGGCTTGTTTGGAACTTGTTACATTGGATAGGACAAGATGGTTGGATTTCTTAATCCAAGATGGGATGTTGTTTAGAGGAAGCCAATTGTGCATTCCAAGGAGTTCTATGAGAGAGAATATAATAAAGGAGAAGCATAGTGGAGGATTGGCTAGACATTTCAATCGAGATAAGACCATTGCTCTTGTTAGTGAGAATTACTACTGGTCACAGTTACAAGAAGATGTTAAGAAGTTTGTACAAAGTTGCAGAGTATGGCATATGTCGAAAGGAACAAGTTAGAATAATAGATTGTATCAACCATTACCTATACCTGAGAGGCCATGGGAGGATATTAGCATGGATTTTGTTCTTGGCTTTCCAAGGACACAGAGAGGGCATGATTCCATTTTTTTGATGGTGGATGGATTTTCAAAGATGGCACATTTCATTCTGTGTCATAAGACTAGCGATTCTATTCATATTGTAGAGTTTTTTTTCAAAGAGATGGTGAGACTACATGGTCTACTAAAGAGTATAGTTTCAAATAGAGATATCAAATTTGTTGGTTATTTCTGGAGGAAAATATGGAAGAAGTTGAAGATAGATTTGAATTTCAGTTATGCACACCATCCATAGACTGATGGAAAAATAGAGGTGGTGAATATGACTTTGGGTAACCTACTAAGATGCTTAGTAGGAGATAAGCCCAAGGGATGGGATTTGATTATACCACAGGAAGAATTTGCTTACAACAATTTTATCAATAGGAGCACTGGTAAATCATCATTCCAGATTGTGTATGGGAGTATTCCAAGAACTACTTCTGAACTAAGAAAGATGGATAAAGGGGAGAAGAGTAGTGTTGAGACTGAAGATTTTATCGAGCACCTAAAGAATTTACATGAAGAGGTGAAGAAACATATCAATAAGATGAACTCACAATATAAGATAAGGAAAATTAGAAAAGGAGGTATAAGGAGTTCCAAGTAGGAGATGAATTCATGGTTCATTTGCGAAAGGAGAGGTTTCTAGTTAGCACATACAACAAGTTAAAGATGAAGAAGTTTGGACCATGCAAGATCCTAGAGAAGCATGATTCAAGAAATGCATATGAGGTAGAGTTGCCTAATGAAATTCATATTTCACCTATGTTTAACATTTCAAATTTAAGAGAATATCATGAAGGGGGAATTGAAGAAGAAATAATACAAGTGCAATGGAATATTCCAGCACCTACTTCAGAAAAGGAGGAGATAAAAGAAGTTTTGGATAGTCATGTGGGTAGAAGCACAAGAAACAGGCAATATGCAGAGTACTTGGTGAAATGGAGAGGAAGGCCTATTGAAGATTCATCATGGTTGTCTAAGGCTGAGGTTAACCATCTTGGTTTCCCTCTAACTTCTGAGAAGTGACAGGGTCACTTTTCAAATTACCCTGGGTGTCTGATGCAAGAGAATCTAGTGGTGTAGGGAAGTCTTGCATCACCCAAAAAAATGTTTTTTTCCTGATTTTCTTTAGTTTTTTTGAGTCCCATGATGGCACTTAAGGGGTTTAAGATAGTCAGAAGTCAAAAATAGCAAAAAATGGTCACTATTTTAAGTAAGTTAGCCTAAACGGGCTAGTATGGACTTGAAAATTTACCCCAAGGAGCAGAACTGAAAAATATTTCCATTCACGAAAGAATCATCTCAATACCCAACATGATTTGGGAGATATTAAGGTTTTTGTCCCAGGAAATTTCTCCAATGTAGCTTGAAATTCATATATAAAAACTTTAGAGGCCTCAAAACAACTCGAAAATTCAACAAACCAATCTCTGATGGGTTCAACATTGTAGATCTCTTCGACAAATTTCCAACAATATGCAATAATAGAAAATCAGATACCCAGATCAAAAGTTATGGCCCCACGAAGTTGCCCCACTAAAAATTGAATTTCATTAAAATTTCTTCCTGGACAAGAAATCAAATGGTGGGACTTTTGTTGCCAAAAAAAGAGGGAATGTTATACTTTCTAGAACATTTTAGGGCAGTTATGGGGTAAAATAAAAAAGGGATAAGTGGGGGTTGTGTAAGGTGGCTCCATTAGTGCAGATTATGGTTCTGAATAATACATTTTGGTTTCAGAGTTGATTTTGTGGTAATGAATCAAGACCATGAGGTTGTAGCATGTAAGTTTTGAATATGAAATTTCAATTTCTTAAAATAATTGAAAGTGAGTTTTTTTCTATCTCGCATCTTCTGTGTTGGTATCTATTGTTGTGATTTGTGTGGGTTTCAGGTGGTGTGGCCCTCATCGCCCTTATTAGGGATAGGATGAGGATGAATAATGGATATTTTTTGGGGATTAAGGGTATAGGTTATGCTAGTTGGCTCTTTATATTTAGGACCAATGAATGGGTGATTAATTCTTATGTTATTTTGGTATTGAGGGTAGGTGGATGGGTGAATAAATAATTTAGTTTGTTGGAAATATGATTGTTGTTATTAGAAAGTAACTGTTGATAAGTAGGTTAGATTTTTTTTATTTTTGTTGGAAAATACATTGTTGATATGGAGGGTAGATGGATGGATGACTAAAGATTGTTTTTTTTGGTATTGAGGATAAATGGATGGATGACTAGGGATTATAGTTTGTTGATGTTTATGGAACATGGATGGATAAAACTATATTATTACATTATACTCTAAGGTTTGTTCATCTTAGGTCTCATACACTGGGTCATCCACAAGACTCTCATTATCATCATAGGGTTCATACATTAGGTGATCCACAAGACTCATTATCATCATAGGGGTCATAAACTAAGTGATCCACAAGACTCTCATTATCATCCTACACCAAAATATGGACATATATATATATATATATAAATTTATTTCATGTTCCTTTTAGGTACAACCACAATATCTTTTTTTCCTCGGGGATTCTCTAAAAACTTAATTTTAGTAACTTCTCAAAACCCCCTGCAACTTGCTAGATAAGAAACAAGCAACACATACTCACAAACAAAAAAAATTAAAGGTTAGTGTGTTCACGTTGTGTTCACCAAACTGTAAGCATTGAAATTATAACATAAGAAACAGTAAAGACTCATAAATATAAAACACAAATCAAATCTAATTCCTATTTACCAATCCCACTACAAACCTAAAAAACAAATGATATCGATTCATTGGTTTGGTTGTGGATGCAACTTAACAAAATATTACCAATTTGATGATTGATTTGATTGATAGTAGATGTTGACAAAATTGATTTGCATAAGACATGAGATATTATAATGATGAATGAATGATTAAATTTATATGCTTTTTGAGGAAAAATCTATTCAAAGATGAGGATAAGATTGAGTACTTTAGTTAACTCAATTGACTATGGAGTCAACTCAACTAAAAAGGGAAATTTTTCATTTCAAATTGATGAAAGGATAATATTGAATTGTTTCATTCAATAATTGGATAATTATGAAGAAAAAATTTCCATTTGAAGACAAAGTTGCCTAATGGATGAAGATTGAGATTCTAAAATCATGTAGATTTAAATAATGGAGTGAAGTTGAGTTATAATTTAAGACTAAGTAAACTAATCAATGATGATTGAGTTGAGTAATGGAGAAAAAAAGGAAATTATTTCAAAGTGGATAATTAGATATCATTTAATTAAATAATAAAATATTATTTAGTTAAATAGATAATGGGATTAAATGAGAAGTAATTATTATTCAATAAATGATAATATGTGATGTAATATATGATTATTAATGGAAAATCAATGTGATGATTAAGAAATGGTTAATTAGTGGATTCAATTAACTATTTAGGGAATGATATGATGATAATTAGGATTTAATGATTAGGTGAATTATTTTAGGTGTCCACATATATAATGATTCCTTGATTTTTTTCCTTTTGGTGTTATCTTAGATTCATCAAAATGATTTTAAAGAAGGAAAAACATGTGTGGTGTAACTAGCATCAAGTTACATATAACCTATAGTAACCTATAATGTAAGCTAAATGTGACCTACAACAACTTGCACTAGTGTTACAAGTGATATGCAACAACCTTCATATTGGCTTGTAACTTGTAACAGTGTTGTAAATGATATACGAGTTGTAGAAAAAAATTATAGAATTTGAATGATTAGATTTGAAAAGAAAATATATCATAAAACTAGAGAATGGTTTTCTTCTATGATTACATAAATATGTGATTATACAAGTATGTTTATATTTTTATTGACTAAAAAATTCACTTACTTGTGTTAGAGTTAACAAATTAAAGTGAATTTACATTCTCTTTAACCTTTGTTGTAATATTAAATAAATGAATGTATGTACTTATCATGAAGGAAATTATTCATATATTTAGAAATAAAAAATATATATAACAATTATTCTTATTGAATCTACATTAAAATAAAGGATGAATGCATAGAATACTTAAGGAAATCGTAACTATATATTTGTAAGCATGTAGCATTTTATTTTTTTGAGCTATTAAAATATGGTAAATAGAGTTATGGTGTTTACTTGGAATATTGTAGACTAAGGAATTGTTTAATAATGTATATATAGATGGGTTTTTTATTCATATTTATCTTTGTTAGTAGCTTGAGGGTATTTCCCTAATGTTTAGGTAGAGTGGGTTACCTTGATGGTGTAAATATTGTTAGTTTCATATCTATTGGTATTCTCTTATCTCTTAGCACTTCGTTCTAATACAGAGTATAACACACTAGGATGCATGCCTTCATATATTTCTCATGATCTTTTAAACTCTTTCCTCTTGTCCATTCATGGATAAGATTAGTTTACAAATCATGAAAGTCTATTGGCATCACATGTGACAACAACACTTGATGTGTGTTGTGTGTTTCCACTTTGTGGCATTTTGTTCGTAGTGATTATGGGCATGACATATTTAGTGTGCAAACACCATCATCATTACTCCCACTTAGGATTACAAAATATATTTGTAGGGCCTAGATAATTAACATAATTAATTCTTGTTTATACCCTCATGAAAAATAAACATAAGAAGGGATAAATTTATAATTTTAATTTCTATACTTTCCATCTCATAAACACAACACCCACCCTCTTCCATTATATTTTCCTAAGACTCAAGAAATAAAATAAAACAAAATAATTCTCTCTACCATTAATATATAACAATATATTTTTTTTAATGATATTAAATTTTTTATTATAAAATAGTGTTCTTTCCATCTCCACTTTAAATACATCAACTATTTTTACGCCAAAGGCGTTACCTTCTGAAGTAGCCTGGTTGATTTCACACATCTAAGGTGCAGACTGTTGGAAATGATACACAAGACGGTCAAAATCATTTGGACCGTTGAATTTGAATTGCTTTTCATTCGTGGGTTTTTGGATGCAGAAGAGACCGTTGATACAACCCTAACAATAATAGATTTGCAGTTGCGTGGGAATCGGCTTCATCCAACATAGACACTCTGGCTAAATGTTGGATGTTTGTTTCAACCCTAGACTGCCAAATATGTCTACAGAAAGCCCAGGAAGTGTTAGAAAACTGTCGTCTGTCTCTCGAAGGTCAAGTGCTCATAGCGGGTTTCTATTTAAGATATGCCAATTACTCTTTCATTTCTGTCAATGGAATTTCCTATAATTTAATTTTTAAATCTGAAAGCTCAATATAGGTTTAGTTCCATTATTTCATGGTTAAATTGTAAGGTTTGTCCAAAAAACTTCGCAGTGACGAACACAAAGGGAAATGGAGGACCGAAAGTGAAGATTGCAGGCATAATGGTTATAATTACTGTGGAGTAATTCTTGTAATGGTGGCTGCTTTCTTTTCCCTTCGCAAGGGTAGGCGGCCCAGCTTTCTGAGGAAATGGCAAAACAGAATTCCGCCAGGTGATTTCCATAACAAATTTGTCAGCAGTTTGGTTTTCCTTTGACAAAAGCCGACGGTGAAATGAATTAGGGGAAGGAGCCTGGCGATTTGATTATGCAGATCATAGAGAGGCAATTGATAATTTTGATGTCAAGAACAAGATTGGCGAAGGGGGTTTCGGCCAGGTTTTAAGGTACACAACAATCCTCTTCTCTTCTATTGCTAATGAAACCCTAGCTCAAATGTAACAGCAGAGTCAATTGTTTATGAATAGACAGCGATTCGAGGTTGTTTACATTACTTGGATTCTCCACGCTAGAAGACGCGAGGCTCAGACTCCGCAACCTTTGCTACCATTCTCCCTACCTGTGCAAAAATGGGGGCTTTGGAACAGGGTATGGACATCCATCAAAGCATAAAGGATATAGGAATTTTGTCAGATGTTGTAGTTGCAACTACCCTGGTAGACATGTATCCAAAATGTGGAAGCATTGACAAGGCACGCGAAGTGTTTGACAAGATGCCTCAAACAGATGTGGTCTCGTAGACTGCAATGATTGCAGGATATGCGCAAAATGGATTTGTTGAAAAGGCTTTAGAAATTTCCAAGCAAATGCAATTGGCAGGCGTAAAGCCAAATTCCACAACCATCATGGAACAGGGCATGGACATCCATCGAAGCGTCATGGAAGGAGGATTTTTTTCATATATTGTAGTTGGAAATGCTCTGGCAGACATGTATGCAAAATGTGGAAACATAGAAAAGGCCCGTGAACTGTTTGACAGAATGTCTCAAAGGGAGGTTATCTCATGGAATGCAATGATTGCAGGATATGCACAAAATGGATTTTTTTTTTTGTAAATTAGAAACTTTCAAGCAAATGCAATTGGCAGGTGTAAAGCCAGACTCCAATACTTTTGCCAGCGTTCTCCCTGCCTGTTGCAAAATAGGAGCATTGGAACAGGATATGGACATCCATCAAAGAATAAAGAAATTTTTATTAGATGTTGCAGTTGCAACTGCCCTGGTGGACATGTATGCAAAATGTGGACGCATAGAAAAGGCACGTGAACTGTTTGACAAAATGCCCCAAAGAGATGTCTCATGGAATGCAATGATTGCAGGATATGCACAACATGGATTTTGCAAGAATGCTCTGAAAATATTAGAATTAATTAAACACTCTGGAACATATCCTGACACTGTAAGCTTTGCTTGTGTTTTCTATGCATGCAGCTATGCAGGTTTAGTGGATGGTGGTTGTACATACTTCAATCACATGGGTAACCATTATTGCAGTATACCTACAGTTGATCGTTATGTTTTTTTTTTTTTTTTTCAGAAGCTCCTTCTTTCAATATACAAAGCATTATGTATTTCCATGCTTACCGAGCACTCTCCATACAGCTGCCAAATTGTTGGTGACACCAGTTGCAGTCTCATTGTGTACAATGCAGACAACCTTTTCTTTGTGTTCTTTATCTTGTGCAATCTTTGCACTTAATACTTCAAGATTAGCCACTCTTCCCCATTCTGAGCTTATAACATCAACATTGAGGTTGAGATGTTGCATTTGGTCAATCCGTAACAGACTGAACTGGCCTATCTCAAAAGAGATTATTCAATCTCTTAGTGAAAGCGTGTTGGTAAGAGCACTTTCTCACGCACCGGTACCAGATTCATTCAAATTCAAACCAATTACAAAATGCTATCTCCATTGCTCTAATTTAAGCCTTCCTAATACTTCCCCATGGATCACTAGACAGGTTAAACTGATAAATCCAGGAAACTAATTACATATATTATTCATTTACAAAGCAAGCTCCCATCACAAGAGGAACTTAAAGTAAACATTCATTTTCTAATTTATTTAATAATTCTTACAAACTAACATAAACAATTTTTTTCAGTTATATAAGGAACTTAAAATAAACATCATCAAAGATAGATTGTATATATTATATTTATGAAAATAATGTTTTTTTATTCATTCCAAAAGAAAATTGTATTCTATAGTTTGAAAAGTCTATGATGATTATCCAACATGAACCTTCAATCTAGTACATTGATTCTGTACAGAAAAACTTTTACGGCTAAAAGATATAAAATTTCCAATCAATAATTTTAACTTAATATTTTCTAAATCAAAAGATATAAAGAAAAAAAATTACATAAAATATTCAAACTAACTTTTACAATATATAAATATATATTTTTGTACTAGCATATTATCTAGAACAACATACTTTGTAATTATTTATAATATAAATTGAACAAACAACAAAATAGTTATTACATATAAATATCATTTGCCATAAATAAAATATATATACAAATTACATTTCAAAAAGTAAAAGTTTAATTTAAAAAGTTGAATTCATATTAAAAAATCAGTTAGAATTCTATGAGAACCTAACATGCCTAAAAACTATTTAGATCAAATTTTTGAGAAATGAAAAATTAAGAAAAACTTTCATCTAATGAAATTCTTTAGGGATCAGGGAATTAAAAAGATCCTTGGATGTAGTTGGATTGAAAGCCATGCAATGGTACATGTTTATATCATATCCACAAACACAATAGATCTATGTAAAGTTGGTGAAATTGGACTTGAGAGATGAAGGCGACAAGATATTTTCCAAATTCAAGGCATTTACTTAATGTTGTAGAAGAGGAGGTAAAATAATTATTTATCTGCCACCATAGCGTAAATTTGCATTTGGTTTGTTAAACAACATCCCTAGAAAAAATATTAGAGTTGTTAAGAAGAAATTGTTGTGAGAGATGCAAACCATTTCCATCATTTTAAACAGAGACAATGTTCTTGCGGAGATTATTAGTGATGTTAACTGAAACAATCTAAAAAATGGGCTTGCACTATAATAATATGCACAATGTTAGACATTCAATAATAACAAAGAGACAAGGATTTATCTTCAGTTTCTAGGCTGGCTTCATAAATTAAATGCGTAAGTTGTAATGTAGATCACTACTTATATATAGACCTTAAATTGTTTCATTAAATTGTTTTCACCAAACATGCATATGTATGAAATGAAAAGATGGAGGAGGTGGAGGATGGGAAAAAGACAAAAGGTGAAGAACACTAAAAGTAAATGCAAAAAATGTTTGACTAGCAAGAAATGAGATCGTTTTGTAAATTATTTTTGTTTAGATTAGTTGTATTATCTCTTCCCAATGTTACGTCAACCATTTGTGATTAATTACATTTTCCAAATTATACATTACAGATTCAGGGTATATAAATTTATAGAACTGCATGTAAATTTTGTCTCATTTATAATTAGATATTTCTAATGTTGCTTCACATCCCTTTGTCTAGTAAGATAGTTAATAGATTTGTGAATTCACAAATATTTTTTAATCTAATTTGATTTCAATCTGTTTTAAATATAATCTTTCCTCTCTCTTTATCTATCCCTCTCCTTCTCCATCTCTCTCTTTTCCCTCCTCTCTCTTTCCTTCTTTCTATCCCTATCTCTTCCTCTCTCCCTATTGCAAACATAACATGAGCTTGTTGGCAATGAAGCCAAATTTTCATTCTTATTCAAATATTTTGTTTTAATCATGTTTGGATCCATGTAAGTGGATGTATAGTTTATTTGAAGTTGTCACTTCTCCATTTAGACCTTCCCACCAATTGACCTCATGTAATACACAAATATATAATAAGAAAGACCAAAAAATTTCCATATTTACCTTCCATGCCTCTTCGGCGTACCCATTGCACACCAAGGTGCGATTGCTAGTTTATATTAATATTTTAATTTATTATGGTATTGATTTCACAAAATTGAACTTTCGTATATCTTCCTTTAGGTGGAATTATACTTATGCTAATAAGATTCAAGAAACCTAAAATTAAGATCCACTTCTTATCCACATGCTCTTGTTTCTAATTTCATTTAAAAGCAAGTCATAACTTTGACATTAATACGTGCCAAACATAACAATGCTCGACACAAGAGATATCTTGAATTGTTAAAAAACACCAAACAGTGAAAGGGGGAATTCTACCTCTGTCGTGTTGGGCTCTATTTGATGTTTCTATTGGATCAGACACTCACAGTAGGAATTGTCTATGCAGCATACAAAACAGTCATTCAACCGTATTTATCAATTAATTAAAAATAAATATACAGCATATTCTATATTTTTAATTAATTAATAAATACGGTCAAATGACCATTTTGTAGGCTGTGTAGACATTGCCCTCACAATGATGCCGAAGATTTACTCTGGGCCTATTTCTCAACTCTTTTTTTTTGGGCTTAGGGAGTTCCAAGCTACCTAGATTAAAGGTGTATATTGTCATTTCTTTTAGCCAGCCATACCTGCTGAGAAAAATGTGCTAAGCTCTTCCTAGAGGGGATCAATAGGTAATATCCTTATTTTGTATCGATCTACTGTTTTTAATATTCACTGTAGCTTGGTGATTAGCTACTAAAGCTGATAATATGATATTCTTAATACGTATCGATCTAAAGTTCATTTGTTCTGTTATTCAGAGGCAATGTTTTGTTTAGAAATTTTACAGAATATAAATTAGTGAATATGGAAGAAAAACACCGCACAAAATCTACCGTTTAATTCAACATCCATCAGTAAATACATGGAAACGGGGCCGGATCATTTATTTCCGTTTAGAATACAAAAATTAATACAATGAATGGCTGCCCAGGGTCTGGTATGAGTTTTCGGTGAGAGAATTAAAAGCATAGTTAATGCCACCAGCGGTATCACAGAAAACATGTCAGGTTCTTCCAAAGGACATAAATAGTCATTAACGGATGTAAATTCCAGATCAAAACATGACAAAGAATTCAATGAGGACATAAATAGCAATAAATAGAAGCAGTTGACTAACATTTCAAAACGGGGAGATGGTGCTTGGCAGTAAGAAAATAGCTGGAATAATGTTAGACATGATGTATCGTACAACAACTGGCTTTATTTGGTGACAGTTACTGATGAGTTTTGTACGAGCAACAGTTTTTTCCCTGCTTCCTAAGGCAACATTAAAGAAAAGTTTATGATTTAAAAAACATTAAGGAGAACGATAAAATTGGCCTAAAGAAGCTCAAAATTTGTCACTCGTCATATGATCCCAAAGCTTTCTAAATAGGAGCAACAATTTCTTCCCTCATATTGGGAGTATGAGGAGTCTCATATACTGTAAGCCATCTGTAGACACAAAAACAGAATGCCTGGTATTGTGGACTATAAAAGGACCTTTCTTTCCTTTCTTTTTTTCATGTTTCGTAAGGCAACATTAAATAAAAGTTGGTGATTTAAAAAATATTAAGGCACAAAATAAAATTGGCCTAAAGAAGCTCAAATTTTGTCATTGCTTTTGAACGAGATGATGCCTATGTATTTCAAGTACGAGCAACAATTCCTTCCCTGCTTCGTTAGACAACACTAAAGAAACGATGATGATTTAAAAGGCATTATGGAACAAAATAAAATTGTCTTAAAGAAGCTCAAATTTTTATCTTTCGAATGAGATGATGCCTATGCATTTCAAGTTTGGGCAACAATTTTTTCCCTCATTTGTAAGGCAACATTAAAGAAAATTTGATGATTTAAAAGATGTTAAGGAGCAAAATAAAATTGGCCTAAAGAAGCTCAAATTTTGTCACTACTTGTGAACGGCATGGTGCTTATGCATTTCAAGTACAAGCAATG
This sequence comes from Sequoia sempervirens, assembly GCA_007258455.2. NCBI lineage: Eukaryota > Viridiplantae > Streptophyta > Pinopsida > Cupressales > Cupressaceae > Sequoia > Sequoia sempervirens. The sequence goes on from VDFB02387277.1 coordinate 28,885, forward strand.
TTTTCTTTCTTGCTTCATTAGGCAACATTAAAGAAAATTTGATGATTTAAAAGTGAAATGAAAAAAAAATGAATGATGATGATGAGGTGGTGAGGTTCACCAAAATGAAACAAAATGATGCACTTATTTTCCCTATTTCATTCAAAACATGTGTTACAAAGTGTCGATGAGAAATAGTAATCAAATATAACCCAAACAGTAGTCAAAGTGCAGATCTGGAAAGGGTCAGATATTGTGTACCTATCACCAAAGATGATTTTTCAAACCTCACTAAGGACTCATTCGCCCTATGGTGAATAGGTCTTGGGCTCCTGAAAATCAATTTTTGGGTTCTATTCTTCTATGTTTGCACTCCCAGATTCTATTTGTTCATTGTCGAAAAGCAAAAAATAAAACTTGTAGCTCAGTTTCCATGATTTGACAACTTTTCTTACAACTTTGACAACTTTATAACTTTCTTTAATTTTTCTCTCCAATTGATCTTCAACCTAAAATCTGCAATCACACATCAAAGACAGGAAAATGTTGTTTTGTTAGGGAATATGGGTTTGCCTTGGTCAAACCTCGGTTTGGTAATTAAACCTTATGATAAAACAATGAAACATGAACAATGATACCTTATTTGAAACCTTGGATATATCTGCAAACTAGCATGAAGTGGCCTCAATGAATGTAGATCATGATCAGAAACTTGATGTGAAACAATGCCTTTGATATGCTTGATTTGATCTTCAACACTACATCAACACATTAGCTAAAACAACATGCATGATGCAATACATCTTTGACATGATAATGGAATCTTGATTGTTGCAATATTTTTCTATGATTTGCCCTTGAATGCCTTAGAAATGCTCTTGAATGCTCTCTTGATCATAAGTTTTCTAAAATGCTTGAAGACATGAAATTGCTAGGTGAAACTAAGTGAAATAGCCTTGTATTTATACATATCTTAACATTAATTCATGAAATTCAAATATCATAAGCCGACATTGAATTATAGATTTGAAATCATTAAAATACCACCAAAAACATATTTCAAAGATGTGTCCTAGGTCTAAGTGAGGACCCATTCGCCATAAGGTGAATGGGTCCTAGGCCACTTACCTAAGACACACATCGGACAATGTGAAATATCATGTAAAAATAGGGTCATAGGACTAAGTGAGTATGGTGAATGGGTCTTAGGTTACTTAGGAGACACATCTTCCAAAGTTAAGTGTTGTGACATGGCATTTATGAATGTTGGGTTTTATCCCTTAGAATTTGTGTTTAATTAGGCTTGAATTTGAACTAAAGAGGCCAATTGAGGAAAATTAACCTCAATTAATCAATAAAGCCCTAGCTTAGTGTGAAAGTGTAAAGGTACACTTTAGAACACCCTAAATAAGGAAAAATTAAGTCCATTTAGTTTAAAAGGGTCTTAAACTTAATGTGAATATGCAAAACATATTACATCGCTAAATTAAAGCAACATTAAGCTCATTTTATTATTAATTATTTCCAAATTAAGTGTGAAAATGGGATTTTTTTTCTACACTACATTTGTCCCCCACTTTAGTGAGAGTATGATCTTGTGTCAAACTCACACTAAAGTAGGCATTCAAGAAACTTATGTGTGTAGCAATGACAAATACACAATCATACAACATCAAAGATCAGGAAAAATTAAGCATAGATTGTCCAACACAATGTAGAACACATTTAAGCTATCAATTTGTGCTCATTGCGAGGTAGTGGAACATCAAGTTGTCCACTAGGTGAGTCTTCCAATAGGGTGGTTTAGTGAGAAAGTCATGCCTCTATGTTGGCTTCTCATCGTACAATGAGAAATTCATGCCTCTGTGTTGTCTTCTCATTGTACTGACCATACCAAATCTATGCCTTTGATAACATCAATAAAGTGCCATAATGCTAGGAAATGCTCCACAGGAAAGCAAGGCACGTGTTATGCTGGGTGGCCTTGAATTTTAGGGTTTGATCTTCACAAGGTTAGCAAGCTGCATTATGCCAAACACATGAACATTATCTATATATGATTTTTTTGTTTAGGGGATCTTGCTTTGTATGTGTAAGGTCTTCTTAGGAATCATCGTGCCTAATGTCTCCAACAGAGGACAAATCAAGAGTAAAAGTTTCACAACTTAGGGAATGCAGTGTGTTGCATTACCACTAAGAGGAAAGTCGTCTACTAAGAGATATCACACTCTTAGAGGGCATCAAACCCAATGACACCACCAAGAAAAGGACGCATCACAAGAAAAAGAAAATTGCACCATGAAACATGAAAAATGTCAAAAGATATTATCAATGTATGCTCCCACTTTAAAGTGGTTGCTAACACCATTGTTTTGAGCAATTGCTTTAAATTAGTCATTCTTTACTCATAAGACATGGAAGCTTCTTCGGAAAGTCCCTATACCAAGTCATATGTTTCCGAAATAAAGCTACGTCACGAAAAAAGGAAGGAGGGGTTGCCCCAAGAAATACATAAGGGATCTATGGATTTGGGGTTAGTATATCTTTGCTACAGTATTTTTTTAGAGCTTAGAAATGTCATCATTCCCCAAATACTCATAGAATTGGAAGAATGAAACATAAAGAGTGAAAACAAAGAAAATGCCTTTCGGGTCAACATGGAAGAGACCTAAATGTCTCAATGCCTTGTGTCATCCCCAAAAGGAAAACACAAGACAAACAAATTTAAGATAAAAATATTTATGACATATAGAAGAATGTAGATACATATAGAGGAATGCATAAAGAGAGAGAGAGAAATACATCAAACGGAATAGTATCGGGGATCACATTACACACATGCAATCACATAAAGAAATATGAAAAAGAAAACAAAGAAAAATACTAGTAACCATCACATGCGATTCAACCTATAGTAGGTCGTTCACATCCCAATCTTGATCAGTATATGCATAAGGAAAGCAACTAGCCAAAGGGACAACATCAAATGCCAAAACTAGGACAAGGCTAACTAACCCCTTGTCCCCACTAAGTGCAGTAAAATGATGAGCCAAGGTAGATGATGAAAATGAGCTCCTAGCGATAAAGAGAATGATTTGCAATGAATGCATAACATGTAATAGTGATAATACTAGGATCCTACAACTATTAAATGGCAAGGAGCAAAGGGCATGATTCAAGGGATCATTTTTATGATATCAAACTTCTCAAGTATTCTTTTTAAGACATGACACTAATTAGTACTATGCCCAAGAGTTCTATGATATTGAAAATGAAACCTATTTGTGTTCTTAGGATTTGGATTTGGATTTTCTCTAATGGGTGGTAATGTTATGAGTCCTTGATTTAGAAGTGTGTGTAAGATTCTTTCATTTTCAGACATAGGACATGGGAATTTTAGTTTCTTGAGTTTGTAAGGATTTTGTTTCTTGATTGATTCACCAATTTTTTGAGATAAATGTTGAGGAGGAGGACCTAAGATTCCCTTATCATCCTTATGAGGCATTGGTTGTTCCTTAGGAAGGAGGACACTTATGTCGGTAGGAGGATCTTGATATCCTAATCCTTTTGTTTGTTCAATAGGAAGTTGCTCTAAAAGTTTATGAATTTCATGCTCATTAGTTATGTCACATCCTTGGTTAGTTAAAATCTTAAAGCCTTGGCCATAAGTCTCTTCAAGGTTGATAGGAGTGTTGGTCACCTTGTTAACATAAGATGGATAGGTATGTACTTGATTAGAGGAGCTAGGTTCACTTGTTGTTGAAAGTTTAGGTTCAGTTTGTGACTCAATTTCAAGATGTAATAGATCAAACATCTCAAGTTGTGTTGGTTGTTTCATGGAAGGGTAAAAGTATGCATTATTCTAAAGATTGTTAAAGCAATTGTTTATGAACTCATTCATGCTAGCATCATCTTCTCCAATGATGTCAAATTCACGAGGACACTCATTAGGAGTTGGTTAAGCATGGTTAGGGTCAATTGCATTAGGATCATTGCCAAAAACACAACTTGAAACATCAACCAAGGAGAACAAGGACTTCCACACATTGCTAAAACACACCCAATTTTAGATTTTCAAATCTAAAACAAGGTAATTTTTATGACACTATGTAAAAACCTAAGAGTAATATCTTGTAAATGCAATTTTCAAATCACACAATGCACTGAATTTATCAAATTAAGCTAAATATGATGAAATTGATGAAACAAAAATTCTACAAATAGTAACAGAAATATGAAAGTAGCAAACACAAATGTAGAACTAAATATTTTAATGCCCAAAAACTTAGAATGTGACCTGATTAGGGACCCATTCGCCCTACGATGAATCAATCCTAGATGAGGGATTTGAAATATTTTTTTACGGATTTTTAAGTGTTTTTCAGTGGTTTTTAGATTTTGGATGGTTACAACAAGTTTTAGTTTGGTTTTCTGTGAAATGCAAGTGCAAAATGTGACAAAATGATAACCTAGAACACCTAGTTTGATATGCAATTTTGTTCCATTTTTCAAATGCAAGTTAAAATATGATGTAAATCATATTAAGATGACTGGATTTTTTGTGTTTTTTAGATATAAAGAATACAAGATATGCAATCCTAAAACCTTAGATGCAATGCAAAGTTGAATGTAAACTAGACACCCTAAATGAGACCTAATTCAATACAAAGAGATGCAAATGACTGCAAGATCTAAATCTAGGATGAAAGAGGACTCCAAAATCAGATATTTACAATGCTCAAAAGGTCAGATTCACAATAATGAAATAAAGAAAAAAATGAGGATGAGGGTTTATCAAAATGAAACAAAATGATGCACCTATTTTTCCTATTTCATTGACAATATCTGTTAAAAAGTGTCAATGAGAAACAATACTCAAATATAACCCAAACAGTGGTCAAAATGATGATCTGGAAAGGGTCAAATGTTGTGTACCTGTCACCAAAGATTTTTTTTAAACCTCATTGAGGACTCATTTGACCTAAGGTGAATGGGTCCTGGCTAGGGCTCCTGAAAATCAATTTTTGGGTTTTGTTCTTCTATGTCTACACTCCCAAATTCCAGTTGTTCACTGTCGGAAAAGCCAAAAATAAAACCTATAGCTCAATTTTTGTGATTTGACAACTTTTCTTGCAACTTTGAAAACTTTACAACATTCTTCAATTTTGTTCTCCAATTGATCTTCAACCTAAAATCTGCAATCACACATCAAAGAGGGAAAAATGTTGTTTTGTTAAGGAATAGGGGTTTTCCTCGGTCAAACCCTATTTTGATAATTAAACCTTATGATGAAACAATGAAGGATGAAACAATGAAACATGAATAATGATACCTTATTTGAAACCTTCGATAAATCTGCAAACTAGCATGAAGTGGCCTCAATGAATGCAGATCTTGATCATGAAACTTGATGTGAGACAATGCTTTTGGTATGCTTGATTTTCTCTTAAACACTACATCAACACATTAGCTCAAACAACATGCATGATGTAATACATATTTCACATGACAATGGAATCTTGATTGTTGCAATATTCTTCTATAAATCTACCCTTGAATGATCTCTTGATCATAAGTTTGCTAGAATGCTTGAAGACTTGAAATTGCTAGGTGAAACTAAGTGTAATAGCCTTGTATTTATACATATCTTAACGTTAATTATTGAAATTCAAATATCACAAGCCAACATTGAATTATAGATTTGAAATCATTAAAATACCACCAAAAATATATTTCAAAGAGGGGTCCTAGGTCTAAGTGAGGACCCATTCGCTATAGGGCGAATGTCTCCTAGGCCACTTATCTAGGACACACATCAGACAAGGTGAAATATCATATAAAACTAGGGTCATAGGACTAAGTGAGGACCCATTCGTCCTATGGTGAATGGGTCCTAGATCACTTACCTAGGACACACATCTTCCAAAGTTAAGTGTTGGGACATGGCATTTATGAATGTTGGGATTTATCCCTCAAAATTTGCATTTAATTAGGCTTGGATTTGAATTAAAGGGGCCAATTAAGGAAAATTAACCTCAATTAATCAATAAAGTCCTAGATTAGTGTGAAAGTGTAAACGTACACTTTACAACACCCTAAATAAGGCACAATTAAGTCCATTTAGTTTAAAAGGGTCTTAAACTTAATGTGAATATGCAAAACATATTACAACACTAAATTAAGGCAACATTAAGCCCATTTTATTATTAATTATTCCCAAATTAAATGTGAAAAAGGGATACTTTTTCATACACTACAAAAAGACATTAAAGAATAAAATAAAATTGTCCTAAAAAAGCTTAAATTTTGTCACTACTTTTGAACGAGATGAATGCCCATCATTCGGAGTATGAGCAATAATTTCTTCCCTACTTTGTAAGGAAACATTAAAGAAAAGCTTATGATTTAAAAGACATTAAGGAACATAATAAAATTATCCTATAGAAGCTAAAAATTTGTCACTACTTTTGAACGAGATGAATGCCCATCATTCGGAGTATGAGCAATAATTTCTTCCCTACTTTGTAAGGAAACATTAAAGAAAAGCTTATGATTTAAAAGACATTAAGGAAGATAATAAAATTATCCTATAGAAGCTAAAAATTTGTCACTACTTTTGAACCAAATGATGCCTATGTATTCCACGTATGAGCAACAATTTCTTCCCTACTTCGTAAGGCAACATTAAAGAAAAGTTGATGATTTAAAAAACATTGAGGTACAAAATAAAATTGGCCTAAAGAAGCTCAAATTTTTTCATTGCTTTTGAACAAGATGATGCCTATGCATTTTAAGTATGAGAAAAAATTTATTCCCTACTTTGTTAAACAACATTTAAGAAAAGATGATGATTTAATAGACTTTAAGGAACAAAATAAAATTATCCTAAAGAAGCTCAAATATTCATTACTTTTGAAAAAGATAATGCCTATGCATTCCAATTTTGAGCAACAATTTCTTCCCTACATTATAAGGCAACAGTAAAGAAAAGTTGATGAATTGAAAGATGTTAATGAACAAAATAAAATTGGCCTAAAAAAACCCAAATTTTGTCACTACTTTTGAACAAGATGATGCTTATTCATTTCAAATATGAGAAACATTTTCATTCTTACTTCATTAGGCAACATTAAATAAAATTTGATGATTTAAAAGAAGTTAAGGAACAAAACAAAAATTATCCTAAAGAAGCTAAAATTTTGTCACTACTTTTGAATGAGATAATGCCTATGATTCTAAGTATGAGAAACAATTTATTCCCTGCTTCATAAGGCAACATTAAAGAAAATATGATGATTTAAAATATGTTAAGGAATAAAATAAAATTGGCCTAAAGAAGCTCAAATTTTGTCAATGCTTTTGAATGAGATGATGCTTATGCATTTCAAGTACAAGCAACAATTTCTTCCCTACTTCATTAGGAAACATTAAAGAAAATTTGATAATTTAAAAGATGTTAAGGAGCAGAGTAAAATTGTCCTAAATAATTTTTAAATTTTATCATTGCTTTTGAACGAGATGATGCCTATGCATTCCATGTATGAGCAATAATTTCTTCCATGTTTCATAAGGCAACATTGAAGAAAGTCAATGATTTAAAGACGTGAAGGAACAAAATAAAATTAGCCTAAAGAAGCTCAAATTGTGTCACTACTTTTGAACGAGATGATGCTTATGCATTTCAAGTATGAGAACCAATTTCTTCCTTGCTTCATTAGGCAACATTAAAGAAAAGATGATGATTTAAAAGACGTTAAGGAACAAAATAAAATTCTCCTAAAGAATTTAAAATTTTGTTGTTGCTTTTGAATGAGATGATGCCTATGCATTCCATGTACGTGCAACAATTTTTTCCCTGCTTCATAAGAAAAAAATAAATAAAAAAACCAATGATTTAAAAGACATTAACGAAGAAAATAAAATTGGCCTAAAGAAGCTCAATTTTTTTCATCGGTTTCCAATGAGATGATGCTTATGCATTTCAAGTACGAGCAACAATTTCTTCCCTGCTTCATTAGGCAATTAAAGAAAAGCTGATAATTTAAAAGATGTTAAGAAACAAAATAAAATTATTCTAAAGAATTTCAAATCTTATCATTACTTTTGAATGAGATGTTGCCTATGCATTCCATTATGTATAATAATTTCATCCCTATTTCATAGGGAAATATTAAAGAAAAGTTGACGATTTAAAAGACGTTAAGGAAAAAAATAAATTTTTCCTAAAGAAGCTCAAATTTTGTGATTGCTTTTGAATGAGATGATGACTATGAATTCCAAGCTCTTTGAATTACACTCCAACCTTTCTTGAATGAATATCCACCTACTGAATGCCACTTCAAAAGACCACGTAATTTAATCAAGGATCTCTTAACTTAAATTTGATAGTTAGGGTATCCTATTTTATTTTTTAATTCTTAAGACCAAATATTTTTTTTGGAAGAATGCTTTCTTTTAAATTGTTAAATTTTGAAGAATAATCAAACATAATGAATAAATAAATAAATATATAGGAATACATAAACCTATATGTGGGGGGCAGGATTTAGGATGTAAAAGTTGACGAATAGGTGTGGCCTAGGAGTGTAAATGTGACAAGGTAAATTGTTTGGACATGGTATTAGCTAAAAAATAGTATATAGACACCGGTCTAGAGATATGTAATAGCTAACCAAAAATAACATTCCCAAATATAACATTAGGAAGATAGAATATAATCTAGGGATGCTATCTAAGGGCCATGTCCCATATTGTAAATATAAGTAAGTAGGAACATCTATTCACTAGTAGTAGTAGGATGTAGTAGTACATAGAAGGTAATATAAGACAACATAGTATATTGACTATAGCGTAGATATAAGAGATGAAATGAATGATTATTGATATAATGAATATAAAGGAATCTTTATCCTAATCTATCTTGTGTATGTATGCTATTTTAATCTTATTTACAACCAATCTTAGGTCTAGAACACCTTCTTGTATTGCCTCAATAAGACCTACTCTAGGGTTACAAAATACAACTAGTAGAGATATTTTGAGAACAAAACTCCAGTCTATATCCCCCCATATTTCCTACTAACATTAGTTTTATTGTTGGGACCCTAGTTAGGCTTTGTTGAGGCTTACTAAAACTTTTCTAAATTTCCAAATTTTTTTACTAGACTAAGACATCAGATGACTAAGCAAATTTAATCAATTAAAATTTCATCTTCTTGACTTCTACCCTATGAGAGGGGTTTAGTTGCCAAGGGGATGGGAAATGGAAAGGGGAAAAGGTTGAGAGAGACCTATGAAAAGATGTGACTATAATTAAAAACTATTGGATAACTACCATGGGACGTAATATAGGAGTAA